>CM051258.1:8744342-8986842 GCA_027921565.1 Artemia sinica | reverse complement strand
TTCAACCAGAGTGGTTTTTTTTTCGAGCTGACACCTGTTTCTTAGGCAGCCAATCAGAGAACTGCTTAACAATTCGTCAATTGTCAATGTGAGTACACCTTATTAAATTTTTTAATTTATTTCCAGATAAAAAGCATTTACCAGTAAATTCAAATTCCAAAGGAACTTAGCCCCCCTCCCCTCCAACAATACAAAACTTTAAAAATATAATGAGTATATTCGATAGAAACGGCAAAGCACGCTTTTTTCTATTATGTAAACAAAAACCCACTCCTCAATTGCTGTGTTACGACCATAATTCCTTAGTTTTAGTTATTTCGTTCAAAATGTGGCTTTTCACATTATCAAAAATAGAGTTTCCGGTCTAAAAGTATCTGTGTCTAATCCTCTTAACAAGAGCGACAATTTCCAAACAGGCTTTTACATGCGTTATCTGAAACTATTAATACCATATGTTGAAGGATAGCGGTAAGGGTCTCCTTGACAAATAGATTCTTTTTAGGTCAAATTAAAGGTGAGTAAAGCCGCCGGACCTCAGGTCTAAACTTAAGGAGGGAATATAGGTGGGACCTACAATTTATTCATCGGTAATTTTGGGCTATGTTATTTAGGAGAAAATTCTTAGTACTTTCCAAAGCTTAGTAGGTAATATCTTGGCTCATTGTCATGAATTGAAACCTGTTTCTGTGATCTTCATCCTTCAAAGTGAAATTTTGAAAGATGTATTTATTAAGCTATTAATTGTTTAAAGCATATTCCAGCCTAGGTAGCATACTAGGACCCCAAGGCTGTTCAGTATGATGAGTGTATGTACGCGAAGGAATATTCGAAGTTCATTTTGAATTTCTGTCGTGAAATGCAAGAGTTGGAATATTTCAGTAGTGTTTTGTTGTGCTTTACCTTGTCACAGTTACATTCTCTAGATTTTTCATAGTTCATTTTGAATTTCTTTCATTGAAATGCAAGAGTTGGAATATTTCAGTAGTGTTTTGTTGTGCTTTACCTTGTCACAGTTACATTCTCTTGATTTTTCGATAGTTCATTTTGAATTTCTGTCATTGAAATGCAAGAGTTGGAATATTTCAGTAGTGTTTTGTTGTGCTTTACCTTGTCACAGCTACATTCTCTTGATTTTTCGAAGTTCATTTTGAATTTCTGTCGTGAAATGCAAGAGTTGGAATATTTCAGTAGTGTTTTGTTGTGCTTTACCTTGTCACAGTTACATTCTCATGATTTTCAAGTTCATTTTGAATTTCTTTCGTGAAATGCAAGAATTGGAATATTTCAGTAGTGTTTTGTTGTGCTTTACCTTGTCACAGTTACATTCTGTTGATTTTCATAGTTCATTTTGAATTTCTTTCATGAAATGCAAGAGTTGGAATATTTCAGTAGTGTTTTGTTGTGCTTTACCTTGTCACAGTTACATTCTGTTGGTTTTCATAGTTCATTTTGAATTTCTTCATTGAAATGCAAGAGTTGGAATATTTCAGTAGTGTTTTGTTGTGCTTTACCTTGTCACAATTACATTCTGTTGATTTTCATAGTTCATTTTGAATTTCTTTCATTAAATGCAAGAGTTGGAATATTTCAGTAGTGTTTTGTTGTGCTTTACCTTGTCACAGTTACATTCTGTTGATTTTCATAGTTCATTTTGAATTTCTTTCATTGAAATGCAAGAGTTGGAATATTTCAGTAGTGTTTTGTTGTGCTTTACCTTGTCACATTACATTCTCTTGATTTTTCAAAGTTCATTTTGAATTTCTGTCGTGAAATGCAAGAGTTGGAATATTTCAGTAGTGTTTTGTTGTGCTTTACCTTGTCACAGTTACATTCTCATGATTTTCAAAGTTCATTTTGAATTTCTTCGTGAAATGCAAGAGTTGGAATATTTCAGTAGTGTTTTGTTGTGCTTTACCTTGTCACAGTTACATTCTGTTGATTTTCATAGTTCATTTGAATTTCTGTCGTGAAATGCAAGAGTTGGAATATTTCAGTAGTGTTTTGTTGTGCTTTACCTTGTCACAGTTACATTCTGTTTGATTTTCATAGTTCATTTTGAATTTCTTTCATTGAAATGCAAGAGTTAGAATATTTCAGTAGTGTTTTTGTTGTGCTTTACCTTGTCACAGTTACATTCTATTAATTTTTTCGAAGTTCATTTTGAATTTCTTTCATTGAAATGCAAGAGTTGGAATATTTCAGTAGTGTTTTGTTTTGCTTTACCTTGTCACAGTTACATTCTGTTGATTTTCATAGTTCATTTTGAATTTCTTTCATTGAAATGCAAGAGTTGGAATATTTCAGTAGTGTTTTGTTGTGCTTTACCTTGTCACAGTTACATTCTGTTGATTTTCATAGTTCATTTTGAAATTCTTTCATTGAAATGCAAGAGTTGAATATTTCAGTAGTGTTTTCTTGTGCTTTACCTTGTCACAGTTACATTCTCTTGATTTTTCGAAGTTCATTTTGAATTTCTGTCATGAAATGCAAGAGTTGGAATATTTCAGTAGTGTTTTGTTGTGCTTTACCTTGTCACAGTTACATTCTCTTGATTTTCATAGTTCATTTTGAATTTCTTTCATTGAAATGCAAGAGTTGGAATATTTCAGTAGTGTTTTGTTGTGGTTTACCTTGTCACAGCTACATTCTGTTGATTTTTTCATAGTTCATTTTTAATTTCTTTCGTGAAATGCAAGATTGGAATATTTCAGTAGTGTTTTGTTGTGCTTTACCTTGTCACAGTTACATTCTGTTGATTTTTCATAGTTCATTTTGAATTTCTTTCATTGAAATGCAAGAGTTGGAATATTTCAGTAGTGTTTTGTTGTGCTTTACCTTGTCACAGTTACATTCTATTGATTTTCATAGTTCATTTTGAATTTCTTTCATGAAATGCAAGAATTGGAATATTTCAGTAGTGTTTTGTTGTGCTTTACCTTGTCACAGTACATTCTGTTAATTTTCATAGTTCATTTTGAATTTCTTTCATTGAAATGCAAGAGTTTGAATATTTCAGTAGTGTTTTGTCATGTGCTTTACCTTGTCACAGCTTACATTCTCTTGATTTTTCGAAGTTCATTTTGAATTTCTTTCGTGAAATGCAAGAGTTGGAATATTTCAGTAGTGTTTTTTTTTTGCTTTACCTTGTCACAGTTACATTCTGTTGATTTTTCATAGTTCATTTTGAATTTCTTTCATGAAATGCAAGAGTTGGAATATTTCAGTAGTGTTTTGTGGTGCTTTACCTTGTCACAGCTACATTCTCATGATTTTCAAGTTCATTTTGAATTTCTTTCGTGAAATGCAAGAGTTGGAATATTTCAGTAGTGTCTTGTCATGCTTTACCTTGTCACAGTTACATTCTCTGATTTTTCGAAGTTCATTTTGAATTTCTTTCATTGAAATGCAAGAGTTGGAATATTTCAGTAGTGTTTTGTTGTGCTTTACCTTGTCACAGTTACATTCTGTTGATTTTCATAGTTCATTTGAATTTTTTTCATTGAAATGCAAGAGTTGGAATATTTCAGTAGTGTTTTTGTTGTGCTTTACCTTGTCACAGTTACATTCTATTAATTTTTCAAAGTTCATTTTGAATTTCTTTCGTGAAATGCAAGAATTGGAATATTTCAGTAGTGTTTTGTTGTGCTTTACCTTGTCACAGGTACATTCTGTTGATTTTCATAGTTCATTTTGAATTTCTTTCATTGAAATACAAGAGTTTTGTTATACTTTACCTTGTTACAGTTACATTCTCTTGATTTTTCGAAGTTCATTTTGAATTTCTTTCGTGAAATGCAAGAATTGGAATATTTCAGTAGTGTTTTGTTGTGCTTTACTTGTCACAGTTACATTCTGTTGATTTTCATAGTTCATTTTGAATTTCTTTCATTGAAATTCAAGAGTTGGAATATTTCAGTAGTGTTTTGTTGTGCTTTACCTTGTCACAGTTACATTCTGTTGATTTTCATAGTTCATTTTGAATTTCTTGCATTGAAATGCAAGAGTTGGAATATTTCAGTAGTGTTTTGTTGTGCTTTACCTTGTCACAGTTACATTCTGTTAATTTTTCATAGTTCATTTTGAATTTCTTTCATTGAAATGCAAGAGTTGGAATATTTCAGTAGTGTTTTGTTGTGCTTTACCTTGTCACAGTTACATTCTCTTGATTTTTCGAAGTTCATTTTGAATTTCTGTCGTGAAATGCAAGAGTTGGAATATTTCAGTAGTGTTTTGTTGTGCTTTACCTTGTCACAGTTACATTCTGTTGATTTTCATAGTTCATTTTGAATTTCTTTCATTCAAATGCAAGAGTTGGAATATTTCAGTAGTGTCTTGTCATGGTTTACCTTGTCACAGCTACATTCTCATGATTTTTCGAAGTTCATTTTCGAATTTCTGTCGTGAAATGCAAGAGTTGGAATATTTCAGTAGTGTTTTTGTTGTGCTTTACCTTGTCACAGTTACATTCTGTTGATTTTCATAGTTCATTTTGAATTTCTTTCATTGAAATGCAAGAGTTGGAATATTTCAGTAGTGTTTTTGTTGTGCTTTACCTTGTCACAGTTACATTCTATTAATTTTTCAAAGTCCATTTTGAATTTCTTTCGTGAAATGCAAGAATTGGAATATTTCAGTAGTGTTTTGTTGTGCTTTAACCTTGTCACAGGTACATTCTGTTTGATTTTCATAGTTCATTTTGAATTTCTTTCATTGAAATGCAAGAGTTTTTGTTGTGCTTTACCTTGTTACAGTTACATTCTCTTGATTTTTCGAAGTTCATTTTGAATTTTTTTCGTGAAATGCAAGAATTGGAATATTTCAGTAGTGTTTTGTTGTGCTTTACCTTGTCACAGTTACATTCTGTTGATTTTTCATAGTTTTTTGAATTTCTTTAATTGAAATGCAAGAGTTGGAATATTTCAGTAGTGTTTTGTTGTGCATTACCTTGTCACAGTTACATTCTGTTGATTTTCATAGTTTTTTTTGAATTTCTTTCATTGAAATGCAATGTCTTGTCGTTGGTTTACCTGTCACATCTACATTCTCAATGATTTTTCAAAGTTCATTTTGAATTTCTGTGGTGAAATGCAAGAGTTGGAATATTTCAGTAGTGACTTGTTATGCTTTACCTTGTCACAGTTACATTCTGTTGATTTTTCATAGTTCATTTTGAATTTCTTTCATTGAAATGCAATGTCTTGTCGTTGGAACAGCTACATTCTTGATTTTTCGAAGTTCATTTTAAATTTCTGTCGTGAAATGCAAGAGTTGGAAAATTGGGGTCTTAGTCCACCAGCCTGAATGGTGGAAATCCACTAGCTCAGTATTGGGGTCTTAGTCCACAGCCTGAATGGTGGAAATCCACTAGCTTTATTGGGTCACAGTTACCATTCTCGGTGGAAATTCACTAGCTCAGAATTCTTAGTCCACCAGCATGAATGGTTGAAATCCACTAGCTCAGTATTGGGGTCTTAGTCCACCAGCCTGAATGGTTTAAATCAAGCTCAGTATTGGAATATCCACGAGCCTGAATTTTGTCCACGCTTTTACCTGAATGGTGGAAATCACAGTTTGGGGTCCCACATGAACTGTTGAGAATTTTCTTAGTCATAGGTGGAAATCATTTGAATTTTCTTTCATTGAAATGAAATGCAAGAGTTGGAATATTTCAGTAGTGTTTTGTTGTGCTTTACCTTGTCACAGTTACATTCTCTTAATTTTACATTCTCTTAAAAATTCAAAATGAACTATGAAAATCAACAGAATGTAACTGTGACAAGGTAAAGCACAACAAAACACTACTGAAATATTCCAGCTTTTGCATTTCACGACAGAAATTCAAAATGAGCTTCGAAAAATCAAGAGAATGTAACTGTGACAAGGTAAAGCACAACAAAAAACACTACTGAAATATTCCAACTCTTGCATTTCAATGAAAGAAATTCAAAATGAACTATGAAAATCAAGAGAATGTAACTGTGACAAGGTAAAGCACAACAAAACACTACTGAAATATTCCAACTCTTGCATTTCACGACAGAAATTCAAAATGAACTTCGAAAAATCAAGAGAATGTAACTGTGACAAGGTAAAGCACAATAAAACACTACTGAAATATTCCAACTCTTGCATTTCACGACAGAAATTCAAAATGAACTTCGAATATTCCTTCGCGTACATACACTCATCATACTGAACAGCCTTGGGGTCCTAGTATGCTACCTAGGCTGGAATATGCTTTAAACAATTAATAGCTTAATAAATACATCTTTCAAATTTCACTTTGAAGGATGAAGATCACAGAAACAGGTTTCAATTCATGACAATGAGCCAAGATATTACCTACTAAGCTTTGGAAAGTACTAAGAATTTTCTCCTAAAATAACATAGCCCAAAATTACCGATGAATAAACTGTAGGTCCCACCTATATTCCCTCCTTAAGTTTAGACCTGAGGTCCGGCGGCTTTACTCACCTTTAATTTGACCCTAAAAAGAATCTATTTGTCAAGGAGACCCTTACCGCTATCCTTCAACATATGGTATTAATAGTTTCAGATAACGCTTGTAAAAGCCTGTTTGGAAATTGTCGCTCTTGTTAAGAGGATTAGACACAGATACTTTTAGACCGGAAACCCTATTTTTGATAATGTGAAAAGCCACATTTTGAACGAAATAACTAAAACTAAGGAATTATGGTCGTAACACAGCCATTGAGGAGTGGGTTTTTGTTTTACATAATAGAAAAAAGCGTGCTTTGCCGTTTCTATCGAATATACTCATTATATTTTTAAAGTTTTGTATTGTTGGAGGGGGGGGGCTAAGTCCCCCTGGAATTTGAATTTACTGGTAAATTCTTTTTATTTGGAAATAAATTAAAAAATTTAATAAGCTGTACTCACATTGACAATTGACGAATTGTTAAGCAGTTCTCTGATTGGCTGCCTAAAAAACAGGTGTCAGCTCGAAAAAAAAAACCCACTCTGGTTGAAAAAAAAATTGGAGTTGAAACAAATGTGTGCGGGGAATCCCCCATTCATACTGTTATCTTTTTTGCAATGTTTAGGAACATGCGGGAATTCCCCACTCGTTTGGAATGGTATCAACAGGACATAAGCAAATAGCACGTAGTTTTATAACGTGTTTAATCTCGTGTAGAGGTCTCATGTCTTGTAGAAATGTTTTCCTATACGTCTTGTAGAAATGGTACTTAGATAACTACTAATATGTCGCTCCTTACTTTCAGAAAAAAAAGTTTTTTTTAGTTAATTTCTGAACGTTTTTTAAATTAATGCAGCTTTGATTTTGGCTCCAGTACATGAATAGTTAAAACGAAATTCTCATATTAATTTTACTTTTTTTTGGATAATTGGCTTTCTCGAAATTTTGTTCTTACGTAACTCACGAATTAACTTACGTAACGAATTTCTATATTCGTATTTTTTTATTACGTATATTAGGGAGTTCGCTCCCTAGTCAATACCTCGCTCTTTACACTAAAGTTCGGATTTTGTTCGAATCACAAACAAACCCTGAATCACAAAGGCCGGTTAATTAGAGTATATGGCTCTTTTGAAAGTACTAAAAAAAACTTTAGCGTAAAGAGCGAGCTATTGTATAGGGGGCGAACCCCTCATATACGTAATAATTTTTGCTCGTTTTCAGTTTAATGTTGCTTCTTACTTTCAGTTGAAGAAAACTTGTTTCTTATTTAATTTCTGATCGTTTTTTAAATAATGCTGGGAAATCTGGCACCCCCTTCATAGAAATTTTCCCTCCCCCAAGGAAATATCCCCCATGGAAAGATCCTCCCCTGCAACCCCTACTCTGACCCCGACCCCCAGTAGGAAAAAAAATCCTCCTGAAAACGCCTGTATACTTCCCAATAACCAATACTATATGTAAACAATGGGCAAATTTTATAACTTGCAGCCCTTCGCCTGGGAACAGTAGGGGATTAAGTCATCCTCAAAGACATATTAATTATATTCTCGACTATGCTGAACAAAATGGCTATCTTAAAATTTTGATTGGGTGACTTCCGCAAAATAAATAGCGTTGGAGGGGGCAAAGTTGCCCTCCAATTTTCTTGGTCACTTAAAAAGGACACTAGAACTTTTAATTTCCGTTCCAATGAACCCTCTCACAATATTCTAGTACTACTGGATCGATACGATTACCCCTGAGAAAAAAAAAAACAAAAAAAAAACAGACATTTTCTGATGCGCTGAATCTGATGGTGTGATTTTCATTAAAGTTCTATGATTCTTAGGGGCTGTTCCCCCTTTTTTCGAAAATAAGGCAAATTTTCTCAGGCGCTTACTTTTGATGGTAAGAATAAACTTGATGAAATTTATATATTTGAATTCAGCATAAAAATTTTATTGTTCTAATGTATCCGTTGGTATCACGAACTGTTTGATAGGTTTTCTTAGTCTATACTGCTGACACTATAACTTAGCCAGAGTATGAAAAGAGCAATTGAATTATAGACATAGATATTATTTTAGATGATACTAAAAAATGGATAATAACGTAATAATAATCGCTTTCCATATTCTCTTCAATGCTATACATAAAATAATTTTTTTTTTGGGAAGGGGTTGTTTATGCTAAAAAAAGAAATCAGTAAAATTCTAGACTAGGATTTTTTTTCCGATCTTGGAAAGAAGTTAAGTTAGTTGAATAAAGCTCCCAGAAATGGAGCCAGAGCCGTAATGTGCCTCCAAGAGACAGTTTGAAATACCAACTTCCATTTCTTCCCTTCCAGAGGGAATCGACCTTTGATGACATTTTACAATATTTCTGTTATAAAAGTGAAACCTTGAGAAAAAGATGTGCTGCTCAAATGAGGCACACGTAAAGTGTTCCGGCCAAGAAAAGTTCTAGTGCCCTTTTAAAGTAGCAAAAAAGATTGGAGGGCAACTAGCTCCCCTATCCCACCTTTTTTCCCATAAAATTGTCTGGTCAGAATTTTGAGATATAAATGACCCCTCCCCCAGCTCCTGGGATTACGTCTTTAAGTTATAAAATTTGCCCATTGATTACGTATAGTATTTGTTATTGGGAAGCATCAGACATTTATCGGAAGGGGAGACTTTCGGGTTGGGTGATTTTCCATGGGGATGATTTTCCTTGTGGAAAAAGTGTGATTTGTTGCCCCAATTTTGTAAGAACGACTTCTGAATTGCAAGGGTCGTTTAATTAGAATAGGAAGCTTTTTAATGGTGCTAGATATCTTATCATGAAGAGCAAGGCATTGAAGAGTGAGGCAACCCCAGTAGGAATGACAATACCAGCACTGATTACACATAATTTATTCAAGAATTATCGATCGAGTCTAATGGGGTCAATATCCCCCATTTTCAAGGTCAATTGATTTGTTGTTGTTCGTCTAGGTGTAATGGCTCCGGGGCGAAGTTTGAACATGCGCATTAAGGGGAAGAGATGTATTGATCTAGGACAAGAGGGGGAAGTGGATTTCCGAGAACTTGATTTACATAAACGAAGGGGAAGTGGATTTGTGAGAAATTGATTTGCATAATCAAGGGGAATTATTGATTCACGAAAGGGGAATTTATTTGTTGTTTCTAAGGAGAATTATTGATCCATGAAAGATGAATTTATTTAATGTTTCTAAGGGGAATTATTGATGCACTAATGGAATTAGAAATGACATCACTCGTTTCCTAGGAATTATACGGGACTCTAAAGAGATAAAAATTATATTTTTAAATATGGCTTCTCGGTCTTTAGTGACAGAGATAAATTAATATTCTATCGAAGCCATCGGAATTAGAAATAACATCACTTGTTTCCTAGGAATTAAATGGGACTCTATAGAGGTAGAAATTCTATTTTCGAAAAGGGATAAATGGTCTTTAGTGACAGAGATAAATTGATATTTTATTTTTAAATATGGCTTCTCTGATCTTTAGTGACAGAGATAAATTGATATTCTATCGAAGCCATAATAGTGTAGCTAGGAACACCTATGAGATGAATAGATTAACACGGGAAAGGGTTTCCTAGGAATTTCAAATGTGACAGCGCACGGATGCCAAAACAAAAGGAACACGCAGAAATTACACTTAGGGATTATTTGGGCGAAACCGTTTGAGACATTTTAGAAGATTATTTGAGCGAAACCGTTTGAGACATTTTAGAGAGATGATTAAGGCGAAACAGTTTGAGACATTTTAGAAGATTATTTTAGAAGATGATTTAGAAGATGAATTTGGGTGAAACTCTGTGGTCGTTATAATACACAAGTTCCATTTGAACAGCGTTGTGAGGTCCCCTACTAAACCCCAAAGAGCCCCCCTACCCAGCCCCAAAGAGCCCGCCTGGCCCCAAAGGCCCCCCCGGACCCCCAAAGGCCCCCTGTGCCCCCAGTGCCCCCAAAAGCCCCCCCCCCGCCCGGGCCCCCAAAAGGGCCCCCTCGGCGCCCCCAAATGGTCATCCCCCGGTGCCTCCAAAGGGCCCCCGGTGCCCCCAAAGGGTTCCTCTGGGCCCCCAAAGGCCCCCCGAGCCCCCTCCCTTTCTCCCTCCCTTTTTTGAATTTTTTTAAGTTGTTTTTGGACTGAATTTTTTAGACTTAGAAATTATCCAACATTTTTCCGGTTTTTTCTTTACCCCATTGGCATAGAGTTTTAGCCTAGAGTCTTAGCTTAGTTTAATTTAGAGTTGAAGTTTAGTTTAGTTATAGTTAAGAGTTTAAAGTTTTACCTTAGAGTCTTAACTTAGAGTTTTAGTTAGAGTTGAAGTTTACTTTAGTTTTAGTTAAGAGTTTAGAGTTTTAGCTTAGAGTCTTAGCTTAGAGTTTTTGTTAGAGTTCTAGCTTAGTTTAGTTTTAGTTAGAGTTTAGAGTTTTACCTTAGAGTCTTAGCTTAGAGTTTAGTTAGAGTTCTAGTTTAGTTTAGTTATAGTTAAGAGTTTAGAGTTTTAGCTTAGAGTCATACCTTAGAGTTTTAGTTAGAGTTGAAGTTTAGTTAGTTTTATTTTATAGTTTTAGCTTAGAATCTTAGCTTAGACTTTTAGTTAGAGTTGAAGTTTAGTTTAGTAATAGTTAAGAGTTTAGAGTTTTAGCATGTTACTTTAATACTAACATACTTTTACTGAACACACACAAATTTCTCTTAGAAATAATATTTTTCATCAGTGATAACACGTTTTCTGCTTGAAGTAGCAAGTTTTCTGTCAAAAATACCAAATTTTTTCTTAGAAGTAACTTTTCTTTGATTGTGATAACAACTCTTCTGTTAGAAGTAGCAAGTTTTGCTTAACACTATTAAACCTTCTCATCGAAGTACAACATTTTTCCTTAAAACTAACATACTTTTACTGAATACACACAAATTTCGCTTAGAAATAATATTTTTCATCAGTGATAACAACTTTTCTGTTAGAAGTAGCAAGTTTTCTGCCAAAGATACCAACTTGTTTCTTAGAAGTAACAATTTTTTGATTGTGATAACAACTTTTCTGTCAGAAGTAGCAAGTTTTGATTAACACTAACAAATTTTCTCATCAAAGTAACAATATTTTACCTTAAAACTAACATACTCTTACTTAACACACACAAATTTCTCTTAGAAATAATATTTTTCGTCAGTGATAACACTTTTTCTGTTCGAACTAGAAAGTTTTCTACCAAAGATATTGAATTTTTTCTTAGAAGTAACAATTTTTTGATTGTGATAACAACTTTTCTGTCAAAAGTAGCAAGTTTTGCTTAACACTAACAAACCTTCTCATCAAAAGTAACAACATTTTCTTTAATACTACCAAACGTTTACTGAACACACACAAATTTCTCTTAGAAATAATTTTTTTCAGCACTGATAATACTTTTTTTCAGTTCAAACTAGCAAGTTTTTCTACCAAAGATACCAAATTTTTATTAGAAGTAACAATTTTTTTGATTGTGATAACAACTTTTCTGTCAGAAGTAGCAAGTTTTGCTTAACACTATCAAACCTTTCATCAAAGTAACAATATTCTTCCTTAATACTACTTAACACTAACAAATTTTCTCATCAAATTAACAATATTTCATCTTAAAACTAAAATACTTTTACGAACACACACAAATTTCTCTTGGAAATAATATTTTTATCAGTGATAAAACTTTTTCAGTCTGAACTAGCAAGTTTTTTACCAAAGATACCAATTTTTTTTTAGAAGTAACAATTTTTTGATTGTGATAACAACTTTTCTGTCAGAAGTAGCAAGTTTTGCTTAACACTAGCATATTTTTTCTTTAATCGAAGTAACAATATTTATCTTAAAAACTAACATACTCATACTTAAGACACACGAATTTCTCTTAGAAATATTTTTTGTATTTTTCGTCAGTGATAACACGTTTTCTGTTCAAACTATCAAGTTTTCTGTCAAATATACCAAATTTTTTCTTAGAAGTAACTTTTCTTTGATTGTGATAACAACTTTTCTATCAGAAGTAGCAAGTTTTGATTAACACTAACAAATCTTCTCTTCAAAGTAACAACATTCTTCCTTAACACTACCCAATGTTTACTTAACACTAACAGATTTTCTCTTCGAATTATCAACTTTTCCATAATACTAACATACTTTTACTTAAACATTCAAATTTCTCTTAGAAATAACACTTTTCGTCAGCAATAACACGTTTTCTGCTTGAAGTAGCAAGTTTTCTGTCAAAGATACTTTTTTTCTTAGAAGTAACAATTTTTCGTTATGATAACAAGTTTTCTGTTCGAACTAGCAAGTTTTCTGCCAAAGATACAGAATTTTTATAGAAGTTTTTTCTCTTTTTCTTTTTTCTTTTTTCTCTCTTCCAACAATTTTTTGATTGTGATAACAACTTTTCTGTCAGAAGTAGCAAGTTTTTCTTAACACAAACAAACCTTCTCATCAAAGTAGCAAAGATACCAAATTTTTTCTTAGAAGTAACAATTTTTTTGGTTGCGATAACAACTTTTCTCTCACAAGTAGCAAGTTTTGCTTAACACTAACAAGTTTTTCTCATCAAAGTAACAATATTTTATCTTAAACTAACATACTTTTACTGAACACACACAGAAATAATCTCTTAGAAATAATATTTTTCATCAGTGATATCACTTTTTCTGTTCAAATTAGCAAGTTTTCTACCAAAGATACCAAATTTTTTCTTAGAAATAACAATTTTTGATTGTGATAACAACTTTTCTGGCGGAAGTAGCAAGTTTTGCTTAACACTAACAAACCTTCTCATCAAAGTAACAATATGTTACCTTAGAACTAACATACTTTTACTGAATACACACAATTTTCTCTTAGAAATAATATATTTCATCAGTGCTAACACATTTTCAGTTCGAACTAGCAAGTTTTGCTTAACACTAACAATTTTTTCTGTCAAAGATACTTTTTTTTTAGAAGTAACAATTTTCATCTGTGATATCACGCTTTCTGTCCGAACTAGCAACTTTTCTACCAAAGATACCAAATTTTATCTCAGAAGTAACAATTTTCTGATTGTGATAACAACTTTTCTGTCAGAAGTAGCAAGTTTTACTTACCACCAACAATTTTATCTTAGAAACAATATTTTTCATCAGTGATAACACTTTTTCGGTTCGAACTAGCAAGTTTTCTACCAAAGATACCAAATTTTTTCTTAGAAGTAACAATTTTTGATTGTGATAACAACTTTTCTGTCAGAAGTAGCAAGTTTTGCTTAACACTAACAAACCTTCTCACCAAAGTAACAACATTCTTCTTTAATACTACCAAACGTTTACTTAACACTAACAGATTTTCTCTTCGAATCATCAACTTTTCTGAAATACTAACATACTTTTACTTGAAGACACAAATTTCTCTTAGAAGTAACACTTTTCGTCAACGTTATCACGTTTTCTGTTTGAAGTAGCAAGTTTTCTGTCAAAGATACTTTTTTCTTAGAAGTAACAATTTTTCGTTATGATAACAAGTTTTTGTTTTAACTAGCAAGTTTTCTGCCAAAGATATCAAATTTTTTCTTAGAAGTAACAATTTTTTTATTGTGATAACAACTTTTCTGTCAGAACTAGCAAGTTTTGCTTAACACTAACAAATTTTCTCATCAAAGTAACAACATTTTACCTTAAAACTAACATACTCTTACTTAACACACACAAATTTCTTAGAAATAATACTTTTTGTCAGTGATAACACTTTTTTCTGTTCGAACTAGCAAGTTTTCTACCAAAGATATTAATTTTTTCTTAGAACAAACAATTTTTTGATTGTGATAACAACTTTTCTCTCACAAGTAGCAATTTTTGCTTAACACTAACAAGTTTTCTCATCAAAGTAACAATATTTTATCTTAAAACTAACATACTTTTACTGAACACACACACATTTCTCTTAGAAATAATATTTTTCATCAGTGATAACACTTTTTCTGTTCGAACTAGCAAGTTTTCTACCAAAGATACCAAGTTTTTTTTTAGAATTAACAATTTTTGATTGTGATAACAACTTTTCTGGCAGAAGTAGCAAGTTTTTGCTTAACACTAACAAACCTTCTCATCAAAGTAACAATATTGTACCTTAAAACTAACATACTTTTACTGAACACACACAATTTTCTCTTAGAGATAATATTTTTCATTAGTGCTAACACATTTTCAGTTCGAACTAACAAGTTTTGCTTAACACTAACAAATTTTTCTGTCAAAGATGCTTTTTTT
Organism: Artemia sinica; assembly: GCA_027921565.1. Lineage (NCBI taxonomy): Eukaryota > Metazoa > Arthropoda > Branchiopoda > Anostraca > Artemiidae > Artemia > Artemia sinica. Next base: position 8,972,136 of record CM051258.1, on the reverse strand, counting down.
AGAAGTAACAATTTTTCATCAGTGATATCACGCTTTCTCTTCGAACTAGTAAGTTTTCTACCAAAGATATCAAACTTTTTTCTTAGAAGTAAGAATTTTTTGATTGTGATAACAAGTTTTCTGTCAGAAGTATTAAGTTTTACTTAACACCCACAATTTTCTCTTAGAAATAATGTTTTTTTCATCAGTGATAACACTTTTTCGGTTCGAACTAGCAAGTTTTCTACCAAAGATACCAAATTTTTTCTTAGAAGTAACAATTTTTTGATTGTGATAACAACTTTTGTGTCAGAAGTAGCAAGTTTTGCTTAACACTAACAAACCTTCTCATCAAAGTAACAACATTCTTCTTTAATACTACAAAACGTTTACTTAACACTAAGAGATTTTTTCTTCGAATCATCAACTTTTCTATAATACTAACATACTTTTACTTAAAGACTCAAATTTCTCTTAAAAGTAACACTTTTCGTCAACGTTATCACATTTTCTGTTTGAAGTAGCAAGTTTTTGTCAAAGATACTTTTTTTCTTAGAATTGACAATTTTTCGTTATGATAACAAGTTTTCTGTTCGAACTAGCAAGTTTTCTGCCAAAGATATCAAATTTTTTCTTAGAAGTAACAATTTTTTTGATTGTGATAACAACTTTTCTGTCAGAACTAGCAAGTTTTGCTTAACACTAACAAATTTTCTCATCAAAGTACAACATTTTACATTAAAATCAACATACTATTACTTAACACACAGAAATATCTCTTAGAAATAATATTTTTCGTCAGTGATGACACGTTTTTCTGTTCGAACTAGCAAGTTTTCCGTCAAAGATACCAAATTTTTTCTCAGAAGTAACTTTTCTTTGATTGTGATAACAACTTTCCTGACAGAAATAGCAAGTTTTGATTAACACTAACAAATCTTCTCTTCAAAGTAACAATATTCTTCCCTAATACTACCAATCGTTTACTTAACACTAACAGATTTTCACTTCGAAGCATCAACTTTTCCTTAATACTAACATACTTTTACTTAACACACTCAAATTTCTCTTAGAAATAACCCTTTTCATCAGTGATAACAGATTTTCTGCTTGAGCTTGCAAGTTTTCTCTCAAAGATACCAAATATTTTCTTAGAAGTAGCAATTTTCGTTATGATGACAAGTTATCTGTTAGAAATAACAAGTTTTAAGTCAATCATACCAAATTTTTCTTGGAATTAACAATTTTTCGTTGAAGATAACAATTTTTCTGTCAGAAGTAGCGAACTATCCCTAACACTAACAAATTTTCGCATCGAAGTAACAACTTTTTCTTAATTCTAATAAACTTTTACTTAACACTATCAAATTTCTCTTAGAAGTAACAGGTTTTTAACAAATTTTCTTTCAATGTTAGGTTTCTCCACATTTAAGTTAGGTTCATCTAACCTCCAATAGGTTAGGTTAGGTTAGCTATAAATAAATATTAATAAATAATTAGAAACATTTCTCCATGTTTAACTTAGGTTAGGTTATCTTATCATTAGCGCTCATGATAAGCTAACCTAACCTAACCAAACTTAAACAAGGAGGGAAATTTTTGATACCAATAGATATATCAAAAGAATCGAAGTTTTCTGCTGATTTCAAATGTATAAGTTTCATTAAGTTTAGTCTTACCCATGAAAGTTTACGGGCCTGAAAAAAATTGCTTGATTTTTGAAAAAAAGTGAGAAAACCCCCATAAAAGTAATATAATCCTTATGAAAATCACACCATCAGATTCAGTGTATCAAAGAACCCTACTGTAGAGGTCCTATCTGCAAAAATGTAGAATTTTGTATTTTTTGCCAGAAAAAAGATCACGGATGCGTGTTTATTTGTTTGTTTTGTTTTTTTTTGCCAAGGGTGATCGTATTGACCTTGGATCGGACCTCGGATCTTATCGGAAATTAAAAGTTCTAGTGCCCTGTTTAAGTGACCAAAAAAACTGAAGGGCAACCATACCTCCTCCCACGCCCTTTTTTTCTGAAAAGCGTCCGATCAAAATTTGATTTAGTTCGGCACACTCAAATGCCAAATAAATATGCCTTTGGAGATATCAGGATCCCCCACAGCCCCTGGGCAAAGGTCTTTATGTTGCAAAATGTGCCTATTCTTTAGGTATTGTATTGGTTATTGGGAAGTATGCATAGATTTTTTTTTTTTGGGGGGGGGGCAAATTTTCTGCTGATGGGATTTTCCACGGGGATAATTTTTATGGAAGGGAAGTTTTCCAGAGCGGAATTTTTCAGGGGAAGTTTTATGCTGGGGAAATTCGCCAGAATCCCTACACAATATTCTTCTTATGTCTTGCTTTCTCATTGCGTTCTCAATTTTACGCATGGAGATGTTAACGGTAATTGTTCAGGGTAAATTTTCACTAGGATTGAGTTGTCTAGAAAATAAATCCTTCGGGAGGAGGGATTTCTCAGTTGAAAATTAGCCAGATTTCCTGGGATTATTTAAAAAATTAAAAAAATTAAATTAAAAAACAATTTTTTTAAACTGAAAGTAAGGAGCAACATTAAAACTTAAAAACGAACAGAAGTTATTTCATATCTGAAAGGGGCTGTCCCCTTATAAACGTCCCGCTCTTTACGCTAAACTTTTGTTATTACTTTAAAAGTAGAGTTGTGACAAAGAGGCAATATTTAGCGTAAAGAGCGGGGCTTTGATTAAGGACAGCCCAGGGCGAATACAGGATTTTTTTTAGGGGGAGGGGACGCAAAATAGGTTGACCCTATAAAAAAAAATTCGGGGGGGGGGGCGCAAAATAGGTTGATCCGAGAAACTTGTTATCGATAAACCGATAAACGAGTTAGGAGCAAGTTTAATTAACGAAAACTTGAGTTAATTAAGCAAATTACACTATTTTAGACTACGCTAGGGGGGCAGCCGTCCCCCTGGATCTGCCACTGGGACCGCCCCTTTCATATATGGAATAATTTTTGTTCGTTTCAAGTTTTAATGTTGCTTCTTACTTTCTGGTCAAAAACTTGTTTGTTTTTTTTTATTTAATTTTGCATCCAAATTCTCGTATATATGCCAGACTATTCCTTGTTTGAAAGACATTATAAACCTTGCTTTATTACCTACAAAAGGATTTAATAACTTACAACATTTTGATAGCCTTTGGGAGAAATAGGTAACTACAACCTTACATTTAGGGAACACATAGATATTAAATAGCTAAATTAAATATCATAGATATTAATTTTAAAACCCTTTTTAATCTTTAAAATAAACAATAAGCACCAGATAAATATTTATTTATTAGCAAAAACATCAAATATATTTCAAGCAAATGCTTTGTCTTCAATCTCTTAGGCCTCTCAGGCTAACAGCCGATACCTTTGTAAAAAATGTGTGTATGCCAGGAAAGGCTGGTTTTCTTTCCATCTGGAAAACGAACCTGAAAAGATGATGCGAGTAAACTAAGGCACAAATAAGATGGAAGACATTCCCTCTTATTTCTTTTTCCAATTTTCTTTTTAAGAGACGAAGGAGAGACAGGTTCAATAATTATGATACAAATACAGTCTTCTCTGGACACCTTTGATCTACTGATCTGAAAGGCCCAGTTCCAATTAAATAAAATAAAACAGCAGTTTTTCAACTGAAAGTAAGGAGCAACATTAAAACTCACAACGAACAGAATTAATTCTGTATATGAAGGGGTTGCCTCACTCTTCAATACCTTGCTCTTCACGATAAGATTTCTAGCACCATTAAAAAGCTTCCTATTCTAATTAAACGACCCTTGCAATTCAGAAGTCGTTCTTACAAAATTGGGGCAACAAATCACACTTTTTTCCACAAGGAAAGTCATCCCCATGGAAAACCACCTCAACCCGAAAGTCTCCCCTTCCGATAAATGTCTGATGCTTCCCAATTACAAATACTATACGTAATCAATGGGTAATTTTATAACTTAAAGACGTATCCCCAGGAGCTGGGGCGAGGGGTCATTTTATCTCAAAATTCTGACCAGACAATTTTATGGGAAAACAGGTGGGTAGAGGAGCTAGTTGCCCTCCAATCTTTTTTGTTACTTAAAAAGGGGACTAGAACTTTCTTGGCCAGAACACTTTTCGTGTGCCTCATTTGCGCAGCACATCTTTTTCTCAAGGTTCACTTTTATGACACAAATATTGTAAAATGTCATCAAAGGTCAATTGCCTCTGGAAGGGGAAGAAATGAAAGTTGGTATTTCAAACTGTCTCTCGGAGGCACATTACGGCTCTGGCTCCATTTCTGGGAGCTTTATTCAACTAACTTAATTTCTTTCCAAGATCGGAAAGAAATCCTAGTCTAGAATTTTACTGATTTCTTTATTTAGCATAAACAACCCCTTCCGAAAAAAAAAAATTATTTTATGTATAGCATTGAAGAGAACATGGAAAGCGATTATTGTTCCGTTACTATCCATTTTTTAGTATCATCTAAAATAATATCTATATCTATAATTCAATTGCTCTTTTCATACTCTGGCTAAGTTATAGTGTCAGTAGTAAAGACTGCGAAAACCTATCAAACAGTTCGTGGTAACGAACTATAATTAACTAGCGACCCGGTTCAATAGTAACCGAAACTCTAAAAAATGGAATTTTGTACGAACGGATACATTAGAACAATCAAATTTTTATACTGAATTCAAATATATAAGTTTCATCAAGTTTATTCTTACCCATCAAAAGTTAAGCGCCTGAGAAAATTTGCCTTATTTTCGAAAAAAGGGGAAAAAACCCCGAAGAATTATAGAACTTTAACGAAAATCACACCACCAGATTCAGCGCATTAGAGAACCCTACTATAGAGGTTTTAAGCTCCTATCTGCAAAAATGTAGAATTTTGCATTTTTTGCCTGAAGAAAGATCACGGACGCGTGTTTATTTGTCTGTTTTTTTTTTGTTTTTTTTTTTCTCAGGGGTGCTGGTATCGATCCAGTAGTACTAGAATATTGTGAGAGGGCTCACTGGAATGGAAATTAAAAGTTCTAGTGTCCTTTTTAAGTGACCAAGAAAATTGGAGGGCAATTTTGCCCCTCCTACGCTATTTATTTTCCGGAAGTCACCCAATCAAAATTTTGAGATAGCCATTTTGTTCAGCATAGTCAAGAATATAATTAATATGTCTTTAAGGATGACTTAATCCCCTACTGTTCCCATGGGAAGGGCTGCAAGTTATAAACTTTGCCCATTGTTTACATATAGTATTGGTTATTGGGAAGTATACAGGTGTTTTCAGGAGGATTTTTTTTCCTACTGGGGGTCAGGGTCAGAGTAGGGGTTGCAGGGGAGGATCTTTCCATTGGGGATATTTCCTTGGGGAGGGATATTTCTATGAAGGGGGTGCCAGATTTCCCAGCATTATTTAAAAAACGATCAGATATTAAATAAAAAAACAAGTCTTCTTCAACTGAAAGTTAGAAGCAACATTAAAACTTAAAACGAACAGAAATTATTACGTATATGAGGGGGGTTCACCCCCTATACAATAGCTCGCTCTTTACGCTAAAGTTTTTTTTAGTACTTTCAAAAGAGCCAAATACTCTAATTAACCGGCCTTTGTGATTCTGGGGTTTGTGATTCGAACAAAATCCGAACTTTAGTGTAAAGAGCGAGGTAGTGACTAGGGAGCGAACTCCCTAATATACGTAATAAAAAATACAAATATAGAAATTCGTTACGTAAGATAATTCGTAAGTCACGTCAGAACAAAATTTCGAGAAAGCCAATTAGCTAAAAAAAGTTAAATTAATATGCGAATTTCGTTTTAACTATTCATGTGCCTTGAGCCAAAATCAAAGCTGCATTAATTCAAAAACGTTCAGAAATTAACTAAAAAACAATTTTTTTTATCTGAAAGTAAGGAGAGACATTAAAACTTAAAACGAACAGAAATTATTCCGTATATGAAAGGGGATGTCCCCTCCTCAACGCCTCGCTCTTTACGCTAAAGTTTGACTATGTCTCACAACTTTATTTTTTAAAACAATAAAAAACTTTAGCGTAAGGAGCGCGGCGTTGAGGAGGTACAGCCCCTTTCATATACGGAATAATTTCTGTTCGTTTTAAGTTTTAATGTTGCTCCTTATTTTCAGTTCAAAAAACTTGTTTTTTTTTAGTTAATTTCATCAAAGCACTGATAAGGTGTATTTTTGCACTTTTAGCTACTATGAACTGTTTTACCACCCCCCCCCCCCGGGAATTTCTTTTAGACTCATAAATACATAACAGTCTTTTTAAATTATTTTTTTTATTATTTTTGTAAACACACCTCCCCCCTCCTCCCGAAAAAAAAATCATGAAAACAGTATTAATCTATAGTGCCACATTTTTATGATATTAAAGTAAAAAAAAAAGAAGATTGGTTCCAGTCTATTAGCTGGCCCCTCCAAAAGGAAACAGCATAAAATTCTGAAAACCAAAAAATCTACGGTGTAGCCCCACATAATTATATATTTCGCCTTTAGTTGATTCTGTGACACCTCATCAATTCTTTGATGAAATTAACTAAAAAAACAAATTTTTTTAACTGACAGTAAGGAGCGACGTTAAAACTTAAAACGAACAGAAATTATTCCGTATATAAAAGGGTCGCTCTTTACGCTAAAATTTTTTATCGTTTTAAAAAATAAAGTTGTGACACAAAGTCAAACTTTAGCGTAACGACCGAGGCATTGAGGAGGGGACAGCCCTTTAAGATTAACTAGAAAATTCAATTTCCAATCAAATAAGCCCTTTCTGAAGTTTATACGAGTATTCCTTTCATTAGAATCATATATGCCATTAGGGCATTACTTACAACGCTTACCCCCAGGCCCTGGGGGATTTTTTCAAATCCCCCAGGGCCTTATAGAAGGTTTTTATAGAAAGCGTTATTTTAGAAACTTCAAAAAAGGCTCGTTCGATTGGAAATTCAAAGGGCTAGTCCTCTTTTTAATAGTTCAAAGTGATTAGAGGGCAACTAAACCCCCCTCTCATGCCCACCTTTTCGTGAAAGTAATTGCTCTCCAATCATTTTCAACTATTAAAAACGGCACTAGCCCTTTCAATTTCCAATCGAATGAGCCCTTTTGAAGTTTCTAAGACAACGCTTTCAATAAAAACCTTATATTCCCCCAGGGCATAACTTATAACCCTTGCCCTGAGGGCTGGGGGGATATCATCCGCAAAGACCTAATTTCCAGAACTTTCAACTACGTTGAACAAAATTACTGTCTAAAAATTTTGATTGAATGTGTTTAGGGATATGGGGGCGTGAGATGGGGGTTAGTTGTCCTCAAATCACTTCCAACTATTAAAAACGGCACTAGCCCTTTCAATTTCCAATCGATTTCGATTTCCAAGGCTCGTTCGATTGGAAATTCAAAGGGCTAGTTTTCATTTTTTCAAAGTCTAAAGTGATTAGAGGACATCTAACCCCCCTCTTACGCCCACCTTTTCCCCAAACACATCCAATCAAAATCTTGAGATAGCCATTTTGTTCAACTTAGTTGATAGTTCTGGAAATTAGTTCTTTGAGGATGAAAACCCCCCACACAAAACCCAGAAAAATAATTTTTAATTTACTGAAAAAAGTACAAGTGAATGTGCATTGTCAGTTTAATATACATATATTGGTATTCAGTGATCAAAATGTTAATATTATTTGATTTATTAAAGCTATTAAAGTACAAACATCTATTTTTTCAGAAAAGTCCAAATTATATTCTGGCCTTGGGAAGGCATAGGGGTTTTGAGCCCTACTCATGTTAATTTCTACTCGTTTTGTGTTTGACTCGGTTATTTATTGTAATTTCTCTTCATTTTTGGTTTCATTTATTTATCGATGCTGATTTGTGGTAGTTTCACGCTTGGTAGATTATTTGATTTTATTTTTGCCCATTTTTGGTTTAATGTTTTTTTTTTTACTTTTCTTTGAAAAACTATTTAGTTGAATTTTTTTTAAATTAATTAGAATAAAATGAAAGCTCTTATGAAAGTACTAAGAAATGTTTGACTTAAAGAGAGAGATATTGACTAGGGGGCGGACCCAATCATATACGTAATAATTTCTGTTCGTTTTAAGTTTTGATGTTGCTCCTTACTTTCAGTTGAAAAACTTGTTGTTTTTTTTTAATTTAATTTCTGATTGTTTTTTAAATAATTCCGGGAAATCTGGCCTCCCCTTCATAGCAATGTCCCTTCCCCCATGAAAAATTCTTCAATGGAAGTTTCCTCTGACATAACCCCCCCCCCCCCCCCCCCATCACAACAAGAAAATATCCACCCTGAAAACGGTTGTATACTTCCTAGTAACCAATACTATATGTAAACATTAGATATAGGTAAAGTTAATAGTTTTCAGCCCTCCCACCGGGGACTTTGGGGGAATAAATCATCCCAAAAAGACATAGTTATTATGTTTTCGACCATACTGAACAAATTTGCTATCTCAAAAGTTTTTATCGGGTTACTTTGGGAAAAAGTGAGCGTGGGGGGGCCTAGCTGCCCTCCATTTTTTTGTGACTTAAAAAGGGCACTAGAACTTTTAATATCAAATCGATTGAGCCCTCCCACAATCTTCTAGAACCACAGGATTGATACGATCACCCCTGGAAAAAAAACACGCATCCGTGATCTTTCTTCTGGCAAAAAATACAAAATTTCACATTTTTGCAGATAGGAGCTTGAAACCTCTACAGTAGGGTTCTCCGATACGCTGAATCTGATGGTGTGATTTTAATTAAGGCTCTACAATTTTTATGGGGTGTTTCACCATTTTTTCAAAAATCAGGCAAATTTGCCTAGGTGCGTAACTTTTGATGGGTACGACTAAATTTGATGAAACTTAATTATTTGAAATCAGCATTCAAATTTGATTTTTTGATGTGTCTATTGGTATCAAAATTTCGTTTTTTAGAGTTTCGGTTGCTATTGAGCCGTGTCGCTCCCTACTTAGAGTTTGTTACCACGAACTGTTTGATATGTATTGGTATTAAAATTTCGGTTTTTAGAGTTTAGGTTACTAATGAGCCGGGTCACTCCTTATTTACAGTTCACTACCACAAACTGTTTGAAAAAGCTAAATCAGAGGCAACGCTATAGCGTTGCCTATAGTAAAGGCCATACGGCTCCAATATTTTATAATTATTTTTTTTTTCCCAGAGGCACTTGATATGGAAGGAGTCGTCACGTAAACTTTGAAAATGGTTCATTCAAATTAAAATTAGAAGTTCTAGTGCCCTTTTTAAGAGTCAAGAGTTATCAGAGGGCAACTATCCCTCCTCCCCACACACATATATTTTTCCCAAATATATCTGATAAATGTTTTGAGATACATATTTTTTGAAAATAGTTCGAAAATCATATAAGAAAAATTCTGGTGTCGACACAACCCCCCTGGACCCGATGGCAGGCGTTGTAAATTATGTCCTGGGGGCATTTATGGTTCTTATGGAAGGCATACTCGTATAAACTTCAGAAAGGGCTAAATTGATTCGAAATTGAAAGTTAGAGTTCACTTTTTAAGATTTAAAAGCGATCCGAGGGCCACTAGCCCCCCGCCAAGCCCTTTTTTCCTTAAATCTTTCCGATAAGAACTTTGAAATAGCCATTTTTTTAAATAGTTCAAAGATCATATAACAAAAACGCTGGGCTTGAAAAAACACCCAGAACTCAGGGGTAGGCGTTGTAAGTTTTGCCCTGGGGGCATATATGGTTCTATGGAAACAATGTTCGTATAAACTTCAAAGAAGGCTCATTTGATTGAAAATTGAAAGTTATAGTTCCCTTCTTAAGAGTCAAAAGAGATAGGAGGGCCACTAGCCCACCCCTTCCACGCCATTTTCTCTTCAAACCTAACCGATAAGAAGTTTGAGATAGCCATTTAAAAAAAAAATAGTTCAAAGACCATATAACGAAAACTCTGGGGTCAACATCCCCCCTCCGAGGGCCAAGGGGTGGGTTTTGTAAGTTATGGCCTGGGGCATGTATGGTTCTTATGGAAGGGATACGTGTATAAACTTCAGAGAGGGCTCATTTGATTGGAAACTGAAAGTTCTAGTTCAGTTTTTGAGAGTCAAAGAGATTGGAGGGCAGCTAGCCCCTCTTCCCCACCCCTTTTTCTCCTAAATCGGTCTATAAAAATTTTTAGATAGCCAATGTGTTAAAAATAGTTCAAAAGTCAGATAACGAAAGCTCAAGTGTTGATAAAATCCCCCAGGGCCTGGGGGGGTAAGCGTTGTAAGTAATGCCCTAATGGCATATATGATTCTAATGAAAGGAATGCTCGTATAAACTTCAAAAAAGGCTCATTTGATTGGAAATTGAATTTTCTAGTTCAATTTTTAAGAGTAAAAAGATATCTGAAGGTAACTAGCCCCCCCCCCCTAGCCATTTTCTTCCCGTAACCCATCCGATAAAAATTTTGAGATATTTATTGTAATAAAAATAGTTCAAAGGTCAAATAAGAAAAACTTCGGTATCGATACGGCCCCCAGGGCCCGAAGGTAGGCGTTTTAAGTTATACCCTGATGGCATATATTTTCTTATAGAAGCAATGCTTGTAAAAAACTTCATAGAGGGCTCATTTGATTGGAAATTGAAAGTTCTAATTCACTTTTTTTCAGATTCATAAGAGATTGGAGCGCAACTAGCCTCCCCCCACGCACTTTTTCCCCAAACCTATCCAATACAGATTTTTGAGATAGCCATTTTTATTAAATAGCTCAAAAATTAGATTACAAAAGCTCCAGTGTCGACAAACCCCCAGGACCTGGGGGCAGGCGTTGAAAGTTATGTCCTGGGAGCGTTAATGGTTCTTATGAAGGGGATGCTCGTATAAACTTCAGAGAAGACTCATTTGATTGGAAATTGAAAGTTCTTGTTCCTTTTTAAGATTAAAAAGAGATTCAAGGGCAACAAGCCTCCCGCCCCCTGTCACGCCCATTTCTTCTCAAATCCATCCGACAAATATTTTAAGATTACCATTTATTAAAATTAGTTCAATGGTCAGATAAGAAAAACTTCTGTGTCGACGCAACCCCCAGGGCTCAGGGGCAGGCCTTGTAAGTAATGCTTTGGGGGCATATATAGTTTTTTATCGAAGGGATGCTCGTATAAACTTCGGAGAAGGCTCATTTGGTTGGAAATTGAAACTTCTAGTTAACTTTTGAAGAGTCAAAAGAGATTGGAGGGCATCTAGCCCTCCTCCTTCACCACACCCTATTTTCCTCAAACCCATCCGATAAGCGCTTTGAGATAGCAATTTTTTTAAATATTTCAAAGATCATACAACGAAAACTTGGGGTCGATGAAATCCCTCGGGCTCAGGGGCAGGCGTTGTAAGGTGTGCCCTGGTGGCATATAAGGTTGTCAGGGAAGGGATGCTCGTACAAACTTCAGATAGGGCTCATTAGATTGGCAATTGAAAGTTCTAGTTCACTTTTTAAACGTCAAGAAAGATCCGATGGCAACTAGCCCCCCCCACACTTTTTTTTTCCCCAAACCCATCCCATAAAAATTTTAGATAGCTATTTTGTTAAAAATGGTTCAAAGATCATATGACAAAGTCTCCGGAGTTGACACAACCCCCCAGGGTCTCGGACGTTGTAAGTTATGCCAAGGGGGGCATATAGGGCTCTTATGGAAAGGATGCTCGTGTGAACCTAAGAGAGGGCTCATTTGAATGTAAATTGAAATTTTGTTCCCCAGGGCCTGAGGACAGGCGTTGTAAGTTGTGTCCTTGGGGATTATATGGTTCTCATTAAAGGGGTGCTCTTATAAACTTCAGAGAGTGCTCATTTTATTGAAAATGGAAGCTCTAGTTCACTTTCTAAGAGTCAAAAGAGATCCGAGGGCAACTTGCCCCTCCACGCCCTTTTTCCCAAAACCCATATGATAAAAATTTTTGATAACCATTTTGTTAAAAATAGTTCCCAAGGTCAGATAAGAAAATATCTGGTGTTCAGTTACCTGAATGCTTCAACGGAGTAAGAGCTCTTCGGGCCAGGACCTATTACAAGTGAATGAATTGATGTAGTTGAACAGTTAATATTAACCGTGATAAATTAGTCTGCTCTGAGCTGAACTTATGAACTTTGATATTTGAATTTGGATAAGTTTCTAAAGGATGGGAAAGAGAAAGAAGAAAATGGAAGAATCTCTAAACTTGTCTGCGTCTACGGCAACGAGTCAAGGTAATGAAGTTTCTATAAAGTCTTTAGCAGAAAGTATCAGTTTGATATTAGAAACAGTTAAAGGTAATACTACCACCTGAGAATCATTAAAATCTAACATCAAAGCAATTGAAGATAATGTAAAAAAATTGGAAGAAAATGTTTCTGAATCGAGTAAAGAAGTGGCGAAGCTGATACCGCGTGTTCAGAATGTTGAATTAGAGACGGCAAGCTTTAAAAATCAAATATCTGTGTTGGCGGAGGAAAATATAGCGCTTAAATCACATATCGACAATATGTCGCTTACTCTGATGAAATTGGAAAGTAATGAAAATGATAAACATTTAGTGATGTGGAATGTAAAAGTTCAAGATGAAATAAGAGCACAGGAATTACTGTCTAAAGTTGTTATTGAAGGCCTTGATCTCCCAGCCCCAAGCCCAGTTAAGTTAGTGGATTTCAGGGAAAATGCCAAATTCTTGAAATTTGAATTGCCATCGAGGTTAATCAGAAATGAGATTTTGAAGAACGCCAAGAAACTGAAAAACAAAAAAAATTGGAGGATTCGAGAAAATATATCTGACGGATGATGCGCTAAAGTCTGTTCGTGAAGTTCGAAAGAGGTTGCTTCATGTGAAATTAAAATTGCACGATTTTGAAATTGACTCTTGGTTGTCGAAAGGTGTACCCCCCTGCCTAGTTATCAAGCGGCAAGATGGAACGAATGAACGACTAACAGTTAGTGAAGGTTTCGCTCTAATTACTGACCTTGAAAGGAACATGGTGGTCGAATCGCAAATATGGATACATGATTTTTTTTAGACTGATTGTGTTGATATGATAGTGGATTAGTTTTGTTAAATAATTTGAGTATAAGTGTTCGATATTTATTTGGGTTGAATTAAAAAATGTGGTGGGTTCTGTGCGGTTTGATGTATTTGGGTGTTATTTTTATGATTAAGAATCTATTTAGTGTGAGTTTTTGTGTTTGTAATTTTTTGTGGGAGAGGCATGGGGGGGGTACTCTTTGGCGTGAGATCAGTACATGATAATGGTTAGTCAAGTTCACGAGATCCCTACATCTAGGCTGGAGAAATTGGAAAGAAATTCAGCCCATTTTAGTAATGTATTCCAAACGCCCCTAGCCCATGATAATAATGAAATTTTAAATTCTTTTTAGTCCCCCCAAATAAATATTTTTTCTCATGAAATAGTTTCATAAAAACCCAAACATGAGGAGAATATCTTTTTGGAACTGTCGTGGATGGAGGAGCGGGCAAGATGCAATTAAAAACTTTTTATTTGAATCTGGTACGGATATTTTTGGAGTTTGTGAAACATTTTTAGATGAAATTTCGGCAAAAAAAAATTAATATTAGTGGTTTCCAATTTTTTCACGTAAGTAGAACTCAACAAAAGCAAGGTGGTTTAGCAATACTGGTTAAAAATTATATTCCGGCACGACTGAAAGAAGAATTTTTATATTTGAATACGGAGATGATTTTTGAAAGCTGTATTGTTGAATGTTTTCTACCAAATAATGATAAACTTTTAATTGCTGTAATTTATCGTCCTCCCTCATCAAATAAGGCAGATTTTATTGATAAATTTGAAAATATGTTAAGTGTGATATCAAATCTTCGAATGCCATTTTTAATCCTTGGGGACTTCAATATTGATTTAATGGGATGTCTCCCATCTAGACAGCAAGGAATCGACCGACATGTCCTTCAGCTTTCGGAATGTAACCTTTCTCATGGTAATGACCCAGTATGTTTTATTCCGACACGCATAACAAATTCTTCTTTTTCTCTGATTGATAATATTTTTGCACCTTATCCTTGTGAGGCTACATTCGTGGTTATGGAGGATACATCTGACCATTGTATTTTAATGTCGACTTCAAAGCGCAAAAAGATAGTCAATAAAGAAAATCATATGAAGAGGAGAAACTTTTCACAAGTAAATATGAATGAACTGAAATCTAATCTTAGCGATGTAGGATGGAGTGAAGTTATTAATGAGAATGACCCCAACATATCTTTAGATATATTTTATCGAATTTTGAATGAAAAATTGGACCTTCATTGCCCATTTAAAACTACGCACCGGAAAAGAACCTCACCCAAACAACCTTGGACAAGTCCTTCACTTCTAAAATCTATCAAGGAAAAAAATAGACTGTATAAGATAAAATGAAATACCCCTCAGCTCATAATGTACAGCGATTCAAAAATTATAAAAATTTGCTAGTTAAAACTCTCAGAACAAGTGAAAAAATGTATTATGAAAATGCATTTAAAAAATCTGATTCACCTCGGACTACATGGAAATTAATTAAGGAAAAAATGGAAACAATATTAAAAATCCACACCCTGAAGTGATCATAAATGAAAATGGTGTTGAGTTGAAGGGGAAGGATGTTCTTGCAGAATATTTTTATCATTATTTTTCTCATATTAGTTCTACCGTTGAACTGGAATCCCCTGAATCTCCATCTAATTCATATAAAGAATATCTCCCACCATCCGAAAATTCCAGTATGTTCCTGGCCCCTGTCACTCTCGGTGAGTTCCAGAAAGTAATTGTGAATCTAAAGAGTGGTAATTCTGTAGGTCTAGATGGGCTCTCCACAAATATTCTGAAAAGAACTTGCATGTGTAATTCACGTCCCGTTGCTTCATATTTTTAAATGCATCTATGTCATCAGGGATCTTTCCGGAAGTATGGAAATCTGCACGAGTTATTCCAATTCATAAGAAAGGTGATAAGACAGATATAGGTAACTATCGCCCAATAGCTATTCTTTCCCCTATATCTAAGGTTATTGAAAATATTATTCAAAAAAGAATTGTCTCGTATTTTGATAAAAGGAATTTATTTACTAAAAATCAGTTTGGATTCAGGGCGGGTCATTCTACTGAACAAGCTATTGCAGCGCTAATTTTAGAGATTAATGATTCATTAAATGATGAAAATCATGTATCTACTCTCTTTTCTATGATATAAAGAAGGCATTTGATACGCTAAACGAAATTTTATTAGAGAAAATTAATAATGCAGGTATTAGAGGTAAAGGCTTAGATCTAATAAAATCTTACTTGCATGGTCGAAAAATTCAGGTAGAGGTAAATGGGCACCTGTCAAGCCATATTGTTATTGATGATGTTGGAGTCCCCCAGGGATCAGTATTAGGGCCATTACTATTTTTTGATTTATACAAATGATCTTTCGAGGTGTTTACCCCAAGATAGTAGTTTAGCAGTAATTTTTGCAGATGATACGGCGGTGACAGTAAAAAACTAAAACCCCATCTTTGTTGGCTGAGAAAATGGTGACAGCAATGAATTCTTTGAATAATTGGTTTGCATGTAACTACCTGGCTCCGAACTTTTCTAAAACTGAATTCATGATTTTTGGGCGGTCACGGCGGGCAGTAGATAAAATTACCATAGATGAGTTAATTGTAAATCAAAGTAGGATAAAAAGAGTAAATTCATTTCGTTACCTTGGGATTATTCTTGATGAGCTTTTATCTTTCCGTAAGCATTCTGATCATTTGAGATTGAAACTTGCCCATAACTTAGGTTGTCTTCATAGAATGAAACATGTATTTCCTTTTTCCATCCTTAAAATTTTATATCATTCTCTAATTGAATCATATTTTAAATATTGCCCTGTAATATACCTCAACACATTTATGGTCCATCTCCAACCTCTTCAGATAATTCAAAATAAGGCGGTTAGAATCCTGTGTACTTTTATTCATCGCCCAGTGAGGCTTCAAAAATCTTTCAGAAACCCAAACTTTATATCTTTTTCTCAATATACTTAATCTCAAACAACTGAAAGACCTGCATACAGCAATGTGGTATTATGATATCCAATCTTCGGCAAATTATTTCCATGATCTGGGTATAATTGAGACTCCCATTTCTCCTGCCCACCACGTCCGCTCCAAGAAGTATCGCCTTCCCCCAATTAAATCTGAAAGAGCTAGATTCTCAATCAGATACCAGATCCCTCATATTGCAAATAAATTTAATTTAATAGATGTGTCCCCAAGATTCAAGAGCCGATCTTCTTTGAAAAAACATATTTCAAAAATTGTTCTTTGCCTGGATGTTGGGATTGGTGAATTTGGATTTTAGTATGAATTTTGTTGTGGTGTTTCTCGCGCTGGGGTGGCCTCCTCTGTTATCTCCTACCATGTGTGTCTTTTTTTTTCATTATTGATATGCTTTATTTGTTATTTCGACAATTTTTTTTTTTATGTTTTTGGCCGACACATCGAGCCCTGCTCTCCGTCGGCCAGTTTAGAAAATAATTTATTCATGTAATTCGTTTGTTAAATAAACTTATTCTTATTCTAATGCAACCCCCAGGGCTCCGGGCCAGGCGTTGTAAGTTATGCTTTGGGGTTATATATGGATCTTAGAAATTTTGAGGTAGCTTTTTTTTAAATAGTTCAAACATCAGATAACAAAAAGTTCAGGTTTGACCCTCCCCCCCCCGAGAGCCTGGGGGCAAGTTTGTTAATTTATGCCCAGGATGCCTATAAGATTTTATGTAAGGGGGTGGTCGTATAAACTTGGAAGGTGGCTCATTTGATTGGAAATTGAAAGTTTTAGTTACCTTTCTGTGAGTCAAAAGTTAATGGAGAGCATCTACCCCCCCCCCCCCCCGGAAACAAACACCCTCTTTTCCCCAATTGAACCAAATGAAAATTTTTAGATACCCAGTTTATTTGAAATAGTCCAACAATAAGATAACAAAAAACTTCATTGTCGACATAACCGCCCCCCCCAAGAGGCAGAGGAAGGGATGTTACTTATGACATGGGAGCATACATGGTTTTTATGGAAGAGGTGGTCGTATAAACTTTGGAAGGACTTAAATGATTAGAAATGGCAAGTTTTAGTTTACCTTTTTTAGAGTAATCCGATTGTGACTAGCCCTCTTCCTCCCAACTTTCTTTCCCCCAAATGTATCCGAACAAATTTTTTGATAGCCATTTTCTTCAAAAAAGACCAAAGATAGTATAACACAACTCCAGGAATAAAACACCCCCCCCCCAGAATCCGGGGGCAAGTTTTGTAAAATGTGCCCTGGGGGCATATACGGCTCTTATGGAAGGGATGATCGTATAAACTTCGAAGGGGGCTTATTCGATTGTAAATCATAGGTTCTAGTGCCCTTTTTAAGAGTCAAAAGTAATCGGAGGGCAACTAGCCCCCTCCCCCTCCAAGGCCCTTTTCCCCAAATGTATGCAATCAAAATTTTGAGATAGCTATTGTGTTCAAAAGTAGTTTAAAGATCAAATAATAAATACTCCAGGGTCGAAACATCCTCCCAAAGCCTAAGGGCAAGTGTTGTAAGCTATGCCTCAAGAGCATACAAGGTTATATGTAAGCTGTGATCTTATAAGCTTCAGAGATGGCTCATTTGATTGGAAATTATAAGATCTAGCTACCTTTTTAAAATTCATCAAAAGTCATCAGAGGGTGTCTACCCCGCCCCACCACTTTTTCCCAAAATAAATCCAATAGACATTTTGAAATAGCGATTTTGTTTAAAATAGTCCAAAATTCAAATTACCATAAGTTACTCCATAGCACCCGGGACAAGAATTGCAACTTATGTAAGTTTTAAGTTCTTAAGAATGGAAAGTGATCAAAAATTAACAAGCCCCCCGTCCGCCCTTTTGCCTTTTTTCTCCAAATGCATCTTATAAAAATTTTGAAATAGCCATTTTGTTCAAAATAGTCCAAAATTTATATTACTATAGCGTAGGGGTTGATAAAAATTCCATAACCAACGGGGCAAGGATTTTAACTTATGTAAGTTGCCCATTATTAGAATACAAGGTTCTGTGGAAAGGTTCAAATTCAAATTTCAAGTTCAATATGAGTTTTAATTAAAAAAAAAAAAAAAAACATATAAACACACTTACCACAATTCCTTGCGCATTGATGCAGGTTTGGGCCCGTAATAATTGCACACTTTAGATACAGCGTGACCTCCTCTCCTCTCCAATTTCCACCCCGAACCGCCATTAATAGCCAATAAATTTAACACAACTTCTCCTCCGCTCACACCCCTTGAAGTATCAAACTAAACTATAGTAAATAATGCTATCAAAAAATTCTAAACATAAAAATAAAAAAAATAAATATAATCAATAATTTTTTAGTCTCTTACATATTTTTTAAATTCATTTTAAAGGAGCCAAAAGACCTATATGATTTCAGTTCTTGCGGAAGTGCATTCCACTCCCTAGCACACGCAATTCTAGGAGAAAATTTGACCTAGCTGTCGGTGTCAGGGGTATGCAAATATCTGATGATGATCATTTATTTAAACTATGAATTTTTGATGTTATTGTGAATAAACCATTAAATGGTGATGGGAATGTTCCTGAGAAATATTCTAAACAATGATGCCATTGATAGTCTGTTCGGTGCTGGGTCTAAAATTTGAAGTACTTTGTTGTGAAGTGAGTTTAGTCTCTGTAAATGTGTCTTGAAAGTGGATTACCAAACTGTAGAACAATGATTGTGAGGCATGATAAGTGCATTGTAAATCAGGATCAGTATTTTTTTAGGAAATGGTTACTGAGTTTTCTCAAGATTCCAAGGTCCCATGAAAACTTCGTCTCGACACTTGCTTTATTGTGTCTAAACAAGAGGTTTTCGTCAATTAAAATACCTAGGTATCGAACGTGCCTTTTTTCTGGTCTCTTGATAAGTCCAAGAGAGGTTTCAATGCCTATTACATCAGGAGCCAGCGAATCTATACGTGAAAAAAATAAAACAAACGATTTGTCAAAGTTGATGACTAGACGATTTGCGTCCATCCACAGGTACGTTTCTTCAAGAATGGCTTGTAGCTTCGTTTTGAGAGACTGGATGTTCCATTCAAAGCTGGCCATAAGTGAATCATCCGCAAATGCCGTTAGTTCGTTCTCGACTTCTACTAAAGAACCCGGCGTCGTTTGTGGGTGACATAGTTTGCAGCAATAGAGATTATGATTTGCAGGAGTCAGTACATGCTGAAGATCATTTACGTGAACAGATACAATACCGGTCCCAGTAAAGAGCCCAGTGGCACCCCGCAGTTAACTACGACATCATTTGTACGGTCATTAGCTGCGTAAATTTGACGATAATCCAGGTAAGACTTAAAGCAATCTAGGACTTGGCCACGAACTCCAATGTGATCCAGCTTTCCTAGTAATATTGCATAGTGCATGCTGTCAAACGCTTTCTTAAGATCTAGAAGCATAGCTGCAGGTTAAGCATCCAAATCTAAAATTCTTTTTACGAATAAACTTAGTGAAGTAAGTTCTAGGTTTTTCTGCTAAGAGTAAAAAATTATCAATGGCCAAATAGCTCACGCCCCACTTTCCCAAAGGGCATCCGGTCAGAATTAGGAGATAGCCATTTTGTTCAAAATAGTTCAAAGACCAAATAACTAGGCTTCCCGGGATGATCCCCCCCGTCCTGGCCCCGGGGAAAAGGCTCTGGGTTACGGAACTTAATTGTTGCTACTTTGATACTTTAATACTCGGACTTAGTGATATATGTGGTATTTTCGATTTACGGTGCAAGGGCTGTAAGATCTGCACGTTGCTTATTGTTACTTTGACACTTTTTTTTACTTTGATACCTTGTTAACTTTGATCCTATCTTTACTTTGACACTTCTGAAGTTTCATGCTAGGTAACTATAACCTAGCAGTTAATTTCTTATAACATAAAGTTTGTAATTAAACAGTTTTATTTGGAGATTAAATTTATTTTACAAACTTTTTGAACTGAAAACAAGGACCGAAATTAAAACTTAAAACAAACATAAGTTATTATATATTTTAGGAGGGGAGATCTCACCTCCTCCAGAAAGAGGCGGGAGTTTTTTGAGGTCTTAGATGAAATCTTTGAAATTTTCTAGGCCTTTTTGGCATTTCCGAAGTTTACACCTATTTTGACCTTGAGTAACAATAAATCTTTGTAGTTTTATATTGTTACTTTGATACTAGTTTTGATACTTTGATAAAAGTTTGACGTTAAAAAAATCTTATTTTGAAATGAGTAGTTTTTTAAAAACTTGAAACTGTTTTTTATGTTTATTTTCAATGCTGTAATAAGTAAAAAAGAAAATATTTGTAATATATTTAGTTTCCAGTAAAGCGCGAATGACGCAGTGGGTTTAAAATTTTTACAGCGAAAGAAGGAAGCAAAACCCAAACTCTTCATTTTAGAGATTTTGTTCGTTTCAAGCTGGATTTGCATATTCAATTTAAGTTTCACTCGTTTAAGATTTATTTACTCATTTATATTAGTAAGTATTGTTTGTTTGGATGCTATAATTGTCTATTTAATTTCTGTTCGTTTTGGGTTTCATTTATGCCTCAGTAACAAAATAGTTTTGTTCGTTTTAAGCTTGATTTGCATATTCAGCTTAAGTTTCACTCGTTTTGAGATTTATTTATTCATTTATTTAGTACCCGTTGTATGTTTTTTTTTACTATGATTGATTATTTAATTTCTGTTCGTTTTTTGGTTTCATTTTTTCTTTAATAGTAATTTCTGGTTGTTTTGAGTTTGAGTTATTGAAGGTTTCTATTTCTTATGATCTTAAGTTTAATATAATCTTTACTTTTCTTTAGAAAACTTCTTTTTTGGAAAGTTTTTTTTTTAATTTAATATATAAAAGAAATATGAGGAACTAGTGAAACATAAACAAAGACTTTGATATTTGACTGGGGGAAGGTCCATGTACGTACGAGATGAAAGACCTCCGGGCATGTCCCCTCCCTGAAAGATGTCTCAAAATTCTTGGCACTTCCTATTCAAATTTTCAGTTGATTTTTTTTTTTGATTATTTTCAACCTCCCCTCAAAAAAAAGCTGCTTATGTACCAAGAAAAGTTTCAAGTCGTACTAGTACAGTATACTAGTATACTAGTATAGTATAGCAGGGGCCCTTTCCTAAATTGAATATTTGGATCAAGTCATTTGCGTTTTTTCTTTTTAATTTAATCAAAACCATATAACCTTTTTATTTATTTATTTGTGTATTTTCTTTGTGATTAAACAAAATTTTAAAGCTGCAACTGGAATGTTTATATCATCACTAGATCTTGAATAACAAATTATCGCAAGTCATAAACTAGTCAGAATTGTTAATTAAAAGTGAATGACGAATCATATAATCTTGTTTAATCATTAACTCTTTAATTGGATAACATATGTTAAAAGCTAAATTAACCATTTAGTAATTGCAATATGGAAATTTATTTTATGCTTGGTGGTTGGGAAAAAGGCATCTGATAATTAAATTAAACAGTCATAGAACCGTGAATTATAAAACAGATGGTTACTCTTCATAAGGTTTTATTAAGAGAACGGAGAGGAAGGATTGTCAAAACTCAAAGTAAAAAGAAAAAATAGGTTACGAAGGTAAGAGGGTAAACAAATCTCAAGATACCCCTATCCCTAAATCCTTAGTCATTTACACATTTGTCTAAAACTGAGACCTAATAGATGGAATATGCAACGAAAAGCCCTTGTGCTTTGCTTGAACTAAAGTTGAGTAGCGAATCCAAATTATCCATACTTGAACCTAAATTAAAAACTAAGTTTTTATCAAATGAAAGTAAAGAGATACAGTAAAAAAACTGAAAATGAACAAAATGTATCCAGTACATGACCGTCCCAACTGCCCACTCGGTGAATTCAATTGGAATGTGAGGACGGGTGGGTTTTGTGTGACCCCTAATGTTTTTGCCCCTCTCCCTAGATTTGAAAAAGCTTTTGGGAGAATTTCATTAAACAATTTCTTTTTTTTTGTATTTTCATTGAAAAGTCGATAGATTTGTCTTCCCTTCCATAGATATTGAAAACTTTTTTTGTCCCTCCCCCCCCCCCCAAAAAAAATCGTGAACTAACGCCACTCATTACAGAAAATCCTGACTAGTTTAACTAGTTAAGAAACTACAAATAAATAGCCTAAAATTTGTCATCCTCGATAAATTATAAGAAATTACATAAGCCCTTTTCACATTGCCCATCTCTTAGACCATCGTTTTGTTAAGGAGCAGTAGAAAAAAATAGAAATTTACTGTATAGATAGGGGCAGCCCCCTCACTTACATTATAATTTTAATTGATTTTTGTTGTAATGTCACTCTTTACTTTCATTTGGATATTTTTATTTAATTAATGCTCATTTTATACTACACTTTCTGCAATATGAATACTAGGAGATCCCCCACCCCGATTGTCTCTGGCCTTTACACTAAAAATTAACTTTTGCATTACAGTGCTTCAGAATGGAAAATCGTATGTTACCCTTATGATTTTGTAAGGGTCAGGCTGAGGCCCAAATTTAAGTTTTCAAGCCATCCTGTTTTTATTCCCATGGTTGGGTTGATTTGAAACTTATTCAACCTAACAATAACATCCTCCGTTCCGCATTATTGTAGGTAGTATGTGATATGTAGTAAGTACGTGATATTCATTATTAAAAGAATAACAAAGTGGCATTCCATCAAACAAAATATTAAGAAGTCACTAATAAATGAACATCCTAACACCATTAATAATGATAAATAAAAGTACAAATAGGGATAAAATCCTTTATAAAGACAGTGTTTCACAAACAGTGATAAAAATTAACAAAAAAACACCAGATATTTCGGTCACATATGCAGTGACTGTCATCAGTAGTAAAACCGCATATGTGACCGAAATATCTGGTTGTGAATTTTTATCACTGTTTGTGAAACACTGTCTACTAATAGGATTTTATCCCTATTTGACTTTGTATTTATCGTCATGGAAAGGCAATGTGGTCTCCAAAATTATCAACATTATTAATATAATAAAATAGCCCCAATTACCCTGAAATTTCCAATCCGGTTTCATATTTATAATAAGGACTTTCATCTGACGCCAAATAGTAGCATGTAAATTTCTATAATTTGCTCCACAACATAACTGTTTCCACATGAATAGGAGAGCCAATCTTTTCTTAGAATCCATATTACGCCAGGGTTGTCGAATATGCGCCCATAACAAGTTGATAGTAGGAGTTAAACATCCTCTTTAAATTATTTGGAACATTTTCTCAGAAAAAGTTTGACCCTATAAATGCAGATTTTGAGGGTTCGGGCCACTCATCCGGTAGACTAAGACCCATTTACCTTCCCAGGCTACCCTTTCTAACCAAACAAGGATCTACTTACATTTCCACTTACCCCTGAAGATGAAATGCAAAATAACCACAATATGCAAAATTATGTATTTTATAGCCTTTAGAAGTACAATATATCTGTTCCATGTAATACCCTTCATTTTGTATTGTTTGCATTCATTATTTGAGACAAATACTGAACCACGTGGCAGTATGATACCAAATTTTTGGAAATTTTTTTAATATGACTTTTTGTATAAGAAAAAGAAACTATCAAAAATGGGTTTCTAAGGCCAAATGAGGATACTGAGTAAACAAACAAAGCTAATGACTAAAGATATAGGTGAATGACTCGCTTTTATGGTTGTGAGGTATTTGGTTTTAATTCTTATAATTTTGGCTCTTATTCAATTTTATTAGTAGGAAGGGTTAGGAGGCACGACGGGGCACCTCTGCTGCCTTCTATAACCAGTCTAGCAATATTGATTTCTAGGATTTATGCGGGACTCTAAAGAGATAGAAATTATATTTCAATATAGCTTCTCTACTTTAGTGTCAGAGATAAATTCTGGAATTATTATTATTTCGAAGCCTTTATAACGCAACTTGGCATAAATGATAGAATACCAACACTAGCATCAATCTTTGGAAACGGTTAACGGTGACAAGAAGATTTTGCGACTTAACTTGGCTTTACTTCACGGGTGTGTTCAGTACAATACACAAGTACCATTTGAACAGTGTTGTAAGGTCCCCTTCCCCAACCCCCAGGGATCCCCCCCTCCCCCAACTCTCTGCCCCCCCCATATGTTTATAATATTTGTTTTTGCGCGCTTGAGACACATAAGGCCCCCCTGCCCCCAACTTTTTGGCCCCTCACCATTTTTTTATAATACTGTTTTTTTGCGCAATTGAGACACAGAACGACCCCCCCTCCCCCGGAATTTTTGGCCCCCAACCCCCATTTTTGAATTCTTTTTTTTGCGCGTTTGAGACACAGAAGGGCCCCCCTTCCCCAACTTTTTTTGCCCCCCCCCCCATTTTTTTAATACTTTTTTTGTGCACTTGAGACACATAAGGGACCCCCCTCCCCCCAACGTTTTGGGCCCCTCCCTACATTTTTTATACTTTTAATATTGATTTTTTTATTTTTTACATCCTATTTTTTCAACTTTTTTATACACCTCTTAGAATGACATGAACGTACTTAAAACATAAAAAAAAAATCACATTTAATTGGAATAAGCAAACACCCGCCAAGACACAGAGGAAAAACAGTGAAAGAGAAATAAACCCATACAATTACGTAGATTCAGACACACAAGCCGAGAAAAACATGCATTTAAATAAGCAAACACCCGCCCAGACACACAGGCAAAAGAGTCAGAGAGACAAAAACACATACAAATACGTAGATTCAGACACACAAACCGAGAAAGACATGCATTGGAATAAGCAAACACCCACCCAGACACCCAGACAAAAAGAGTGAGAGAGACAAAACACATACAAATACGTAGATTCAGACACACAAACCAAAAAAGACATGCATTTGAATAAGCAAAAAAAACCGCCAAGACACACAGGCAAAAAAAGCGAGAGAGACAAAAACACATACAAATACGTAGATTCAGACACACAAACCGAGAAAGACATGCATTTGAATAAGCAAAAACCCGCCCAGACACACAGGCAAAAAAAGTGAGAGAGACAAAAACACAAAAAAAAATACGTGGATTCAGACACACAAACCGAGAAAGACATGCATTGGAATAAGCAAACACCCGCCTAGACACAAAGGCAAAAAGAGTGAGAGAGACAAAAACAGACACAAATACGTAGATTCAGACACATAAACCGAGAAAGACATGCATTGGAATAAGCGAACACCCGCCCGGACACACTGGCAAAAAGAGTGAGAGAGACAAAAACACATACAAATACGTAAATTCAGACACACAAACCGAGAAAGATATGCATTGGAATAAGCAAACACCCACCAAGACACACAGACAAAACGAGTGAGAGAGACTAAAACACATTCAAATACGTAGATTCAGACACACAAACCGAGAAAGACATTCATTGGAATAAGCAAACCCCCACCCAGACAAACAGACAAAAAGAGTGAGAGAGACAAAAACACATACAAATACGTGGATTCAGACACACAAACCGAAAAAGACATGCATTGGAATAAGCAAAAACCCGCCCAGACAAACAGGCAATAAGAGTGAGAGAGACAAAAACACATACAAATACTTAGATTCAGACACACAAACCGAGAAAAGACATGCATTAGAATAAGCAAACACCCGCCCAGACATACAGGCAAAAAAGAGTGAGAGAGACAAAAACAGATAAAAATACGTAGATTCAGACACACAAACCGAGAAAGATATGGATTGGAATTAGCAAACACCCACCCAGACACACGGACCAAAAGAGTGACAGAGACTAAAACACATAACAAATACGTAGATTCAGACACACAAACCGAGAAAGTCATGCATTGGAATAAGCAAACACCCACCCAGACACACAGACAAAATGAGTGAAAGAGACAAAAACACATACAAATACGTAGATTCAGACACACAAAACCGAAAAAGACATGCATTGGAATAAGCAAACACCCACCCAGACACACAGGCAATAAGAATGAGAGAGACAAAAACACATACAAATACGTAGATTCAGACACACAAACCGAAAAAGACATGCATTGGAATAAGCAAACACCCACCCAGACAAACAGGCAATAAGAGTGAGAGAGACAAATACACATACAAATACGTAGATTCAGACACACACAAACCAGAAAGACATGCATTAGAATAAGCAAACACCCGCCAGACATACAGGCAAAAAGAGTGAGAGAGACACATACAAATACGTAGATTCAGACACACAAACCGAGAAAGACATGCATTGGAATAAGCAAACACCCGCCTAGCCACAAAGGCAAAAAAGTGAGAGAGACAAAAACAGATAAAAATACGTAGATTCAGACACACAAACCGAGAAAGATATGGATTGGAATAAGCAAACACCCACCCAGACACACAGACCAAAAGAGTGAGAGAGACTAAAACACATACAAACACGTAGATTCAGACACAAAAACCGAGAAAGTTATGCATTGGAATAAGCAAACACCTTCCCAGACACACAGACAAAAAGAGTGAGAGAGACAAAAACAGATAAAAATACGTAGATTCAGACACACAAACAGAGAAAGATATGGATTGGAATAAGCAAACACCCGCCCAGACACACAGACGAAAAGAGTGAGAGAGACTAAAACACATACAAATACGTAGATTCAGACACACAAACCGAGAAAGACATGCATTGGAATAAGCAAACACCCACCCAGACACACAGGCAAAAAAAGTGAGAGAGACAAAAACAGATAAAAATACGTAGATTCAGACACACAAACCGAGAAAGATATGGATTGGAATAAGCAAACACCCACCCAGACACACAGACCAAAAGAGTGAGAGAGACTAAAACACATACAAATACGTAGATTCAGACACAAAAACCGAGAAAGTTATGCATTGGAATAAGCAAACACCTTCCCAGACACACAGACAAAAAGAGTGAGAGAGACAAAAACAGATAAAAATACGTAGATTCAGACACACAAACAGAGAAAGATATGGATTGGAATAAGAAAACACCCGCCCAGACACACAGACGAAAAGAGTGAGAGAGACTAAAACACATACAAATACGTAGATTCAGACACACAAACCGAGAAAGACATGCATTGGAATAAGCAAAAACCCGCCGAGATACACAGGCAAAAAGAGTGAAAGAGACAAAAAAAACATACAAATACGTAGATTCAGACACACAAACCGAGAAAGACATGCATTGGAATAAGCAAACACCCACCCCAGACACCCAGACAAAAAGAGTGAGAGAGACGAAACACATACAAATACATAGATTCAGACACACAAACCAAGAAAGACATGCATTTGAATAAGCAAAAACCCGCCAAGACACACAAGCAAAAAAAGTGAGAGAGACAAAAACATGTACAAATATGTAGATTCAGACACACAAACCGAGAAAGACATGCATTTGAATAAGCAAAAACCCGCCCAGACACACAGGCAAAAAAGTGAGAGAGACAAAAACACATACAAATAAGTAGATTCAGACACAGAAACCGAGAAAGACATGCATTGGAATAAGCAAACACCCGCCTAGACACAAAGGCAAAAAGAGTGAGAGAGACAAAAACAGACACAAATACGTAGATTCAGACACAAACCGAGAAAGACATGCATTGGAATAAGCGAACACCCGCCCGGACACATATGCAAAAAGAGTGAGAGAGATAAAAACACATACAAATACGTAGATTCAGACATACAAACCGAAAAAGATATGCATTGGAATAAGCAAACACCCACCAAGACACACAGACAAAAAGAGTGAGAGAGACTAAAACACATTCAAATACGTAGATTCAGACACACAAACCGAGAAAGACATTCATTGGAATAAGCAAACCCCCACCCAGACACACAGACAAAAAGAGTGAGAGAGACAAAAACACATACAAATACGTGGATTCAGACACACAAACCAAAAAGACATGTATTGGAATAAGCAAACACCCGCCCAGACAAACAGGCAATAAGAGTGAGAGAGAGACAAAAACCCCTACAAATACTTAGATTCAGACACACAAACCGAGAAAGACATGCATTAGAATAAGCAAACACCCGCCCAGACACACAGGCAAAAAGAGTGAGAGAGACACATACAAATACGTAGATTCAGACACGAAACCGAGAAAGACATGCATTGGAATATGCAAACACCCGCCTAGCAACAAAGGCAAAAAGAGTGAGAGAGACAAAAACGGATAAAAATACGTAGATTCAGACACACAAACCGAGAAAGATATGGATTGGAATAAGCAAACACCCACCCAGACACACGGACCAAAAGAGTGAGAGAGACTAAAACACATACAAATACGTAGATTCAGACACACAAACCGAGAAAGTCATGCATTGGAATAAGCAAACACCCACCCAGACACTCAGACAAAAAGAGTGAAAGAGACAAAAACACATACAAATACGTAGATTCAGACACACAAACCGAAAAAGACATGCATTGGAATAAGCAAACACCCACCCAGACACACAGGCAATAAGAGTGAGAGAGACAAAAACACATACAAATACGTAGATTCAGACACACAAACCGAAAAGACATGCATTGGAATAAGCAAACACCCGCCCAGACAAAGAGGCAATAAGAGTGAGAGAGACAAATACACATACAAATACGTAGATTCAGACACACAAACCAAGAAAGACATGCATTAGAATAAGTTAACACCCGCCCAGACATACAGGCAAAAAGAGTGAGAGAGACACATACAAATACGTAGATTCAGACACACAAACCGAGAAAGACATGCATTGGAATAAGCAAACACCCGCCTAGCCACAAAGGCAAAAAAAGTGAGAGAGAGACAAAAACAGATAAAAATACGTAGATTCAGAAACACAAACCGAGAAAGATATGGATTGGAATAAGCAAACACCCACCCAGACACACAGACCAAAAGAGTGAGAGAGACTAAAACACATACAAATACCTAGATTCAGACACACAAACCGAGAAAGTCATGCATTGGATAAGCAAACACCCGCCCCAACACACAGGAAATAAGAGTGAGAGAGACAAAAAGACATACAAATACGTAGATTCAGACACAGAAACTGAGATAGACATGCATTTCAATAAGCAAACATCTGCCCAGACACACAGACAAAAAAAGTGAGAGAGACAAAAACACATTCAAGTACGTAGATTCAAACACATAAATCGAGAAAGACATGCATTGGAATAAGCAAACACCCACCTAGACACAAAGGCAAAAAGAGTGAGATAGACAAAAACAGACACAATTACGTAGATTCTGACACACAAACCAAGAAAGACATGCATTGGAATAAGCAAACACCCGCCTAGACACAAAGGCAAAAAGAGTGAGATAGACAAAAATAGACACAATTACGTAGATTCTGACACACAAACCGAGAAAGATATGTATTGGAATAAGCAAACACCCGCCCAGACACATAGAAGAAAAGAGTGAGAGAGACTAAAACACATTCAAATACGTAGATTCAGTCATACAAACCGAGAAAGACATGCATTGGAATAAGAAAAAACCCACCCGGACACACAGGCAAAAAGAGTGAGAGAGACAAAAACACATACAAATACGTAGATTCAGAAACACAAACCGAGAAAGACATGCATTGGAATAAGCAAACACCCGCCTAGACACAATGGCAAAAAGAGTGAGAGAGACAAAAACAGATACAAATACGTAGATTCAGACAAAAAAACCGAGAAGGACATGCATTAAAATAAGCAAACGCCCACCCGGACACACAGGCAAAAAGAGTGAGAGAGACAAAAACACATACAAATACGTGGATTGAGACACACAAACTGAAAAAGACATGCCATGGAATAAGCAAACACCCACCCAGACACATAGACCAAAAGAGTAAGAGAGACTAAAACACATACAAATACGTAAATTCAGACGCACAAAGTGAGAAAGACATGCATTGGAAAAAGCAAACACCCACCCGGACACACAGGCAAAAAGAGTGAAAGAGACAAAAACACATTCAAATACGTAGATTCAGTCATACAAACCGAGAAAGACATGCATTGGAATAAGCAAAAACCCGCCTAGACACAATGGCAAAAAGAGTGAGAGAGACGAAAATAGATACAAATACGTAGATTCAGTCATACAAACCGAGAAAGACATGCACTGGAATAAGCAAAAACCCACCCAAACACACAGGCAAAAAGAGTGAGAGAGACAATAACATATACAAATACGTAGATCCAGATACAAAAACCGAGAAAGAAATGCATTGGAATAAGCAAACACCCGCCCAGTCACACAGGCAAAAAGAGTGAGAGAGACAAAAACACCTTCAAATACGTAGATCCAGACAAACAAACCGAGAAAGACAGGCAATTGAATAAGTAAACTCCCACCCAAACACACAGGCAAAAAGAGTGAGAGAGACAAAAACACATACAAATACGTAGATTCAGACACACAAGCCGAGAAAGACATGCACTGGAATAAGCAAAAACCCACCCAAACACACAGGCAAAAAGAGTGATGTAGACAAACAAATACTTAGATTCAGACACACAAACCAAGAAAGACATGCATTGGAATAAGCGAATACCCGCCCAGACACATAGGCAAAGAGAGTGAGAGAGACAAACAAATATATAGATTTAGACATTTATCCGACAAGGACAGGCACTTTGTCATGCAAACACCTGCCCAGACATTTAGGCAAAGAGAGTGAGAGAGACAAAAACACATACAAATACATAGAATCCTATATACAAACATACAAAGATAGGCACTGGAACATGGAAATACCGATCCCAGACAAACAGTCCATGACCCATGCCGCTGAATGCCACAGTGGCAGTGCCCGCCGCAACGGTCCACCCAGCGGTGGCCCATACATAGTGATAGAGAAATGCAAAGTTGACATAGCTTTATTTCATTTTTAAGGTTAATTTAGACTAGGTTACGTGTGCGCACGTCTGGGCAGGCGTTTGCATGTCAAAGTGCCTGTCCTTGGTGGTTAAATGTCTGAATCTATATATTTGTTTGTCTCTCTCACTCTTTTTGCCTGTGTGTCTGGGCGGGTGTTTGCTTATTCCAATGCATGACTTTCTCGGTTTGTGTGTCTGAATCTACGTATTTTTATGTGTTTTATGTGTTTATGTGTTTTATTTTTCTACGTATTTGTATGTGTTTTTGTCTCTCTCACTCTTTTTGTCTCTTTGTCTGGGCGGGTGTTTGCTTATTCGAATGCATGTCTTTGTCGGTTTGTGTGACTGAATCTAGGTATTTGTATGCGTTTTTTGTGTCTCTCACTCTTTTTGCATGTGTGTCTGGGCGGGTTTTTGCCTATTCCAATGCATGTCTTTCTCGGTTTCTGCGTCTGAATCTACGTATTTGTATGTGCTTTTGTCTCTCTCACTCTTTTTGGCTGTGTGTCTGGGCAGGTGTTTGCTAATTCCAATGCATGTATTTCTCGGTTTATGCGTCTGAATCTACATATTTGTAAATGTCTTTGTCTCTCACACTCTTTTTGCCTGCGTTTCTGGGGGGTTGTTTGCTTATTCCAATGCATGTCTTTCTTGGTTTGTTTGTCTGAATCTACGTATTTTTATGTGCTTTTGTCTCTCTCACTCTTTTTGGCTGTGTGTCTGGGCAGGTGTTTGCTAATTCCAATGCATGTATTTCTCGGTTTATGTGTCTGAATCTACGTATTTGTATGTGTTTTTGCCTCTCCCACTCTTTGTGCCTGTGTGTCTGGGCGGGTGTTCACTAACTCCAATGCATGTCTTTCTCGTGTTTGTGTGTCTGAACCTACGTATTTTTATGTGTTTTTGTTTTCTCTCACTCTTTTTGCCTGTGTGTCTGGGTGGGTGTTTTCTTATTCCAATGCATGTCTTTCTCGGTTTGTGTGTTTGAATCTATGTATTTGTATGTGTTTTTGTCTCTGTCACTCTTTTTTCCTGTGTGTCTGGGCAGGTGTTTGCTTATTCCAATGCATGTCTTTCTCGGTTTGTGTGTTTGAACCTATGTATTTGTATGTGTTTTTGTCTCTGTCACTCTTTTTTCCTGTGTGTCTGGGCAGGTGTTTGCTCATTCCAATGCATGTCTTTCTCGGTTTGTTTGTCTGAATCTACGTATTTGTATGTGATTTGTCTCTCTCACTCTTTTTTCTATTGTGTCTGGGCGGATGTTTGCTTATTCCAATACATGTCTTTCTCGGTTTAAGTGTCTGAATCTACGTTTTTGCATGTGTTTTTGTCTCTCTCACTCTTTTTGCCTGTGTGTCTGGGCGGGTGTTTGCTTATTCCAATGCATGTCTTTCTCGGTTTGTGTGTCTGAATATACGTATTTGTATGCGTATTTGTCTCTCTAACTCCTTTTGCCTGTGTCTGGGCGGGTGTTTGCTTATTCCAATGCATGTGTTTCTCGGTTTGTGTGTCTGAATCTACGTATTTGTATGTGTTTTGTCTCTCTCACTCTTTTTGCCTTTGTTTGTGGATGGGTGTTTGCTTATTCCAATGCATGTCTTTCTCGGTTTGTGGGTATGAATCTACGTATTTGTATGTGCTTTTGTCTCTCTCACTCTTTTTGGCTGTGTGTCTGGGCGGGTGTTTGCTTATTCCAATGCATGTCTTTCTCGGTTTATGTGTCTGAATCTACGTATTTGTATGTGTTTTTGTCTCTCTCACTCTTTTTGCCTTTGTTTCTGGGCGGGTGTTTTCTTATTCCAATGCATGACTTTCTCGGTTTGTGTGTCTGAATCTACGTTTTTGTATGTGTTTTTGTCTCTCTCACTCTTTTTGCCTGTGTGTCTGGGCGGGTGTTTGCTTATTCCAATGCATGTCTTTCTCGGTTTGTGTGTCTGAATATACGTATTTGTATGCGTATTTGTCTCTCTAACTCCTTTTGCCTGTGTCTGGGCGGGTGTTTGCTTATTCCAATGCATGTGTTTCTCGGTTTGTGTGTCTGAATCTACGTATTTGTATGTGTTTTGTCTCTCTCACTCTTTTTGCCTTTGTTTCTGGATGGGTGTTTGCTTATTCCAATGCATGTCTTTCTCGGTTTGTGGGTATGAATCTACGTATTTGTATGTGCTTTTGTCTCTCTCACTCTTTTTGGCTGTGTGTCTGGGCGGGTGTTTGCTTATTCCAATGCATGTCTTTCTCGGTTTATGTGTCTGAATCTACGTATTTGTATGTGTTTTGTCTCTCTCACTCTTTTTGCCTTTGTTTCTGGGCGGGTGTTCGCTTATTCCAATGCATGAATTTCTCGGTTTGTGTGTCTGAATCTACGTATTTGTATGTGTTTTTGTCTCTCTCACTCTTTTTGCCTGTTTGTCTGGGTTTGTGGTTGCTTTTTCCAATGCATGTCTTTCTCGGTTTGTGCATCTGAATCTACGTATTTGTATGTGTTTTTGTCTCTCTCACTCTTTTTTTCTTTGTGTCTGGGCGGGTGTTTCCTTATTCCAATGCATGTCTTTTTCGGTTTGTGTGGCTTAATCTACGTATTTGTAATTTTTATTGTCTCTCTCACTCTTTTTGCCTGTGTGTCTGGGCGGGTGTTTGCTTATTCCAATGCATGTCTTTCTCGGTTTATGTGTCTTAATCTACGTATTTGTATGTGTTTTGTCTCTCTCACTCTTTTTGCCTTTGTTTCTGGGCGGGTGTTTGCTTATTCCAATGCATGTTTTTCTCGGTTTGTGTGTCTGAATCTACGTATTTGAATGTGTTTTTGTCTCTCTCACTCTTTGTGCCTGTGCGTATTGGCGGGTGTTTGCTTATTCCAATGCATGTCTTTCTTGGTTTGTGTGTCAGAATCTACGTATTTGTATGTGTTTTTGTCTCTCTCACTCTTTTTGTCTCTGAGTCTGGGCGGGTGTTTGCTTATTGGAATGCATGTCTTTGTCGGTTTGTGTGACTGAATCTAGGTATTTGTATGCGTTTTTGTGTCTCTCACTCTTTTTGCCTGTGTGTCTGGGCGGGTTTTTGCCTATTCCAATGCATGTCTTTCTCGGTTTGTGTGTCTGAATCTACGTATTTGTATGTGTTTTTGTCTCTCTCACTCTTTTTGGCTATGTGTCTGGGTGGGTTTTTGCTTATTCCAATGCATGTCTTTCTCGGTTTGTGCGTCTGAATCTACATCTTTGTAAATGTCTTTGTCTCTCACACTCTTTTTGCCTGCGTGTCTGGGCGGGTGTTTGCTTATTCCAATGCATGTCTTTATCGGTTTGTTTGTCTGAATCTACGTATTTGTATGTGTTTTTGTCTCTCTCACTCTTTTTGCCTGTGTGTCTGGGCAGGTGTTTGCTAATTCCAATGCATGTATTTCTCGGTTTATGTGTCTGAATCTACGTATTTGTATGTGTTTTTGCCTCTCCCACTCTTTGTGCCTGTGTGTCTGGGCGGGTGTTCACTAACTCCAATGCATGTCTTTCTCGTGTTTGTGTGTCTGAATCTACGTATTTTTATGTGTTTTTGTTTTCTCTCACTCTTTTTGCCTGTGTGTCTGGGTGGGTGTTTTCTTATTCCAATGCATGTCTTTCTCGGTTTGTGGGTTTGAATCTACGTATTTGTATGTGTTTTTGTCTCTGTCACTCTTTTTTCCTGTGTGTCTGGGCAGGTGTTTGCTTATTCCAATGCATGTCTTTCTCGGTTTGTGTGTTTGAATCTATGTATTTGTATGTGTTTTTGTCTCTGTCACTCTTTTTTCCTGTGTGTCTGGGCAGGTGTTTGCTCATTCCAATGCATGTCTTTCTCGGTTTGTGTGTCTGAATCTACGTATTTGTATGTGATTTGTCTCTCTCACTCTTTTTTCTATTGTGTCTGGGCGGATGTTTGCTTATTCCAATACATGTCTTTCTCGGTTTAAGTGTCTGAATCTACGTTTTTGTATTTTTTGCCTGTGTGTCTGGGCGGGTGTTTGCTTATTCCAGTACAAGTCTTTCTCGGTTTGTGTGTCTGAATTTACGTATTTGTATGTTTTTTGTCTCTCTCACTCTTTTTGCCTTATTGTCTGGGCGGGTGTTTTCTTATTCCAATGCATGTCTTTCTCGGTTTGTGTGTCTGAATCTACGTATTTGTATGTGCTTTTGTCTCTCTCACTCTTTTTGGCTGTGTGTCTGGGCGGGTTTTTGCTTATTCCAAAGCATGTCTTTCTCGGTTTGTGTGTCTGAATGTACGTATTTGTATGTGTTTTTGTGTCTCTCATTCTTTTTTTCTGTGTGTCTGGGCGGGTGTTTGCTTATTCTAATGCATGTCTTTGTCGGTTTGTGTGCCTGAATCTACGTATTTTTATTGTTTTTGTCTCTCTCACTCTTTTTGCCTGTGTGTCTGGGTGGGTGTTTGCTTATTCCAATGCATGTCTTTCTCGGTTTGTGTGTCTGAATCTACGTATTTGTATGCGTTTTTGTCTCTCTCATTCCTTTTGCCTGTGTCTGGGCGGGTGTTTGCTTATTCCAATGCATGTGTTTCTCGGTTTGTGTGTCTGAATCTACGTATTTGTATGTGTTTTTGTCTCTCTCACTCTTTTTGCCTTTGTTTCTGGGTGGGTGTTTGCTTATTCCAATACATGTCTTTCTCGGTTTGTGTGTATGAATCTACGTATTTGTATGTGCTTTTGTCTCTCTCACTCTTTTTGGCTGTGTGTCTGGGCGGGGGTTGGCTTATTCCAATGCATGTATTTCTCGGTTTGTGTGTCTGTATCTACGTTTTTGTATGTGTTTTTGTCTCTCTCACTCTTTTTGCCTGTGTGTCTGGGTGGGTGTTTGCTTATTCCAATGCATGTCTTTCTCGGTTTGTGTGTCTGAATCTACGTATTTGATTGTGTTTTTGTATCTCTCACTCTTTTTGCCTATGTGTCTCGGCGGGTGTTTGCTTATTCCAATGCATGTCTTTCTCGGTTTGTGTGTCTGAATCTACGTATTTGTATGTGTTTTG
The DNA here is from genome assembly GCA_027921565.1 of Artemia sinica. Lineage (NCBI taxonomy): Eukaryota > Metazoa > Arthropoda > Branchiopoda > Anostraca > Artemiidae > Artemia > Artemia sinica. Next base: position 8,936,157 of record CM051258.1, on the reverse strand, counting down.
TCTCTCTCACTCTTTTTGCCTTTGTTTCTGGGTGGGTGTTTGCTTATTCCAATGCATGTTTTTCTCGGTTTGTGTGTCTGAATCTACGTATTTGTATGTGTTTTGTCTCTATCACTCTGTTTGTTTTTGTTTCTGGGCGGGTGTTTGCTTATTCCAATGCATGTCTTTTTCGGTTTGTGAGTCTGAATATACGTATTTGTATGTGTTTTTGTCTCTCTCACTCTTTTTGTCTGTGTGTCTGGGCGGGTGTTTGCTTATTCCAATGCATGTCTTTCTCGGTTTTTGTGTCTGAATCTACGTATTTGTATGTGTATTGTCTCTCTCACTCTTTTTGCCTGTGTGTCTGGGCGGGTGTTTGCTTATTCCAATGCATGTCTTTCTCGGTTTGTGTGTCTGAATCTACGTATTTGTATGTGTTTTTGTCACTCTCACTCTTTTTACCTGTGTGTCTGGGCGGGTGTTTGCTTATTCCAGTGCATGTCTTTCTCAGTTTGTGTGTCTGAATCAACGTATTTAAATGTGTTTTTGTCTCTCTCACTCTTTTTGCCTGTGTGTCTGGGTGGGTGTTTGCTTATTCCAATGCATGTCTTTCTCAGTTTGTGTGTCTGAATCTACGTATTTGTATGTGCTTTTGTCTCTCTCACTCTTTTTGGCTGTGTGTCTGGGCGGGGTTGGCTTATTCCAATGCATGTATTTCTCGGTTTGTGTGTCTGTATCTACTTTTTGTATGTGTTTTTGTCTCTCTCACTCTTTTTGCCTGTGTGTCTGGGCGGGTGTTTGCTTATTCCAATGCATGTCTTTCTCAGTTTGTGTGTCTGAATCTACGTATTTGTATGTGTTTTTGTCTCTCTCACTCTTTTTGCCTGTGTGTCTGGGCGGGTGTTTGCTTATTCCAATGCATGTCTTTCTTGGTTTGTGTGTCTGAATCTACGTATTTATATGTGTTTTTGTCTCTCTCACTCTTTTTGCCTGCGTGTCTGGGCAGGTGTTTGCTTATTCAAATGCATGTCTTTCTCGTTTTGTTTGTCTGAATCTACGTGTTTGTATCTATTTTTGTCTCTCTCACTCTTTTTGCCTGTGTGTCTGGGTGGGTGTTTGCATATTCCAATGCATGTCTTTCCCGGTTTGTGTGCCTGAATCTACGTATTTGTATGTGTTTTTGTATCTCTCACTCTTTTTGCCTGTGTTTCTGGGCGGGTGTTCGCTAACTCCAATGCATGTCTTTCTCGTGTTTTTGTGTCTGAATCTACGTATTTGTATGTTCTTTTGTCTCTCTCATTCTTTTTGCCTGTGTGCCTGGGTGGGTGTTTGATTATTCCAATGCATGTCTTTCTCGGTTTGTGTGTCTGAATCTATGTATTTGCAGGTGTTTTTGTCTCTCTCACTCTTTTTGCCTGTGTGTCTGGGCGGGTGTTTGCTTATTCCAATGCATGTCTTTCTCGGTTTGTGTGTCTGAAAATACGTATTTATATGTGTTTTGTCTCTCTCACTCTTTTTCCCTTTATGTCTGGGCGGGTGTTTGCTTATTCCAATGCATGTCTTTTTCGGTTTGTGTGTCTAAATCTACGTATTTGTATGTGCTCTTGTCTCTCTCACTCTTTTTGGCTGTGTGTCTGGGCGTGTGTTTGCTTTTTCCAATGCATGTCTTTCTCGGTTTGTGTGTCTGAATCTACTTATTTGTATGTGTGTTTGTCTCTCTCACTCTTTTTGCCTGTATGTCTGGGCGGTTGTTTGCTTATTCCAATGCATGTCTTTCTTGGTTTGTGTGTCTGAATCTACGTATTTGTATTTGCTTTTGTCTCTCTCACTCTTTGTGCATGTGTGTCTGGGTGGGTGTGTGCTTATTCAAATGCATGTCTTTCTCGGTTTGTGTGTCTGAATCTACTTATTTGTATGTGTGTTTGTCTCTCTCCCTCTTTTTGCCTGTGTGTCTGGGCGGGTGTTTGCTTATTCCAGTACATGTCTTTCTCGGTTTGTGTGTCTGAATTTACGTATTTGTATGTTTTTTGTCTCTCTCACTCTTTTTGCCTTATTGTCTGGGCGGGTGTTTTCTTATTCCAATGCATGTGTTTCTCGGTTTGTGAGTCTGAATATACGTATTTGTATGTGTTTTTTCTCTCTCACTCTTTTGGCCTTTGTTTCTGGGTGGGTGTTTGCTTATTCCAATACATGTCTTTCTCGGTTTTTGTGTCTGAATCTACATATTTGTATGTATTTTGTCTCTCTCTCTCTCTTTTTGTCTGTTTGTCTGAGCGGGTGTTTGCTTATTCCAATGCATGTCTTTCTCGGTTTGTGTGTCTGAATCTACGTCTTTGTATGTGTTTTTTTCTTTCTCACTCTTTTTGCCTGTGTGTCTGGGCGGGTGCTTGCTTATTCCAATGCCTGTCTTTCTCGGTTTTTGTGACTGAATCTACGTATTTGTATGTGTTTTTGTCTTTCTCACTCTTTTTGCCTGTGTTTCTGTGGAAGGTGCTTGCTTATTCCAATGCTTGTCTTTCTCGGTTTGTGTGTCTGAAGCTATGTATTTGTGTGTGTTTTTGTCTCTCTCACTCTTTTTGCCTGTGTGTCTGGGCGGGTGTTTTCTTATTCCAATGCATGTCTTTCTCGGTTTGTGTGTCTGAATCTACGTCTTTGTATGTGTTTTGTCTCTCTTAATCTTTTTGCCTTTGTGTCTAGGTGGGTGTTTGCTTATTCAAATACATGTCTTTCTCGGTTTGTGTGTCTGAATCTACGTGTTTCTATGTGTTTATGTCTCTCTCACTCTTTTTGCCTGTGTGTCTTGGCGGGTGTTTGCTTATTCCAATTAAATGTGAGTTTCTCATGTTTTAAGTATGTTTCATGTCATTCTAAGAGATGTAAAAAAAGTTGAAAAAATAGCATGTTAAAAAAATAAAAAAAATCAATAAAAAAAGTATACAAAATGTGGTTAGGGGCCCAAAAAGTTGGGGGGAGGGGGGCACTTCTGGGTCTCAAGCGCGCAAAAACCAGTTTAAAAAAATGGGGGGGGGGGCAAAAAAGTTGGGGGGAGGGTGGGGCCCTTCTGTGTCTCAAGCGCGGAAAAATAAAAGCATTGAAAAATATGGGGGTGGGGTGCCAAAAAGATGGGCGAGGGGGTCCCTTCTGTGTCTCAAGCGCGCAAAAAAAGTATTATAAAAATATGGAGGTGGGCCAAAAAGTTGCGGGGAGGGGGGCCCTTCTGTGTCTCAAGCGCAAAAAAAAGTTTTATAAAAAATGGGGGGGGGGGGCAAAAAGTTGGGGGGGGAGGGGGCCCTTGGGGATTGGGGTAGAAGACCGTACAACACTGTTCAAATAGTACTTGTGTATTATACTGAACACAGCCGTGAAGTAAAGCCAAGTTAAGTCGCAAAATCTTCTTGTCACCGTTAACCGTTTCCAAAGATTGATACTAGTGTTGTTATTCTGTCATTTATGCTTTGCGTTATAAAGACTACGAAATAATAATAATTCCAGAATTTATCTCTGACACTAAAGTAGAGAAGCTATATTGAAATATAATTTCTATCTCTTTAGAGTCCCGCATAATTCAATATTGTTAGACTGGTTATAGATGGCAGCAGAGACGCCCCGTCGTGCCTCCTGCCCCTTCCTACTTTTATTCATTTTTTATTTTGTGGTTTTTTCATTGTTTTTTTTTTTTTTTTTGGTTCTTTTCAAATTGAATTTCCGCGTTTGTTTTGGTTGTTTTCTTTTTTTTCGGAACTTTCTTTGAATATATTATTTCTTTTCGCACTGAGGAAGAGAGGCGGTTGTCCTCTCAAAATATTCGCTTTGTTTATTTACTCAGTATTTACGTTTGGCCTTAAAAACCACATTTTTGATCGTTTCTTTTATTTATATTATGGCAGGCCAATATGGTTTAAGAAATTATAACTTTTTTATAGTTCTAAGGCTTATTAGCTATCCCAGAGCTGCAGCCTTAGGCTATAATCGGGCCAAAACTAATGTTTTACTGCGCAAAGATCTTGAAATTGGCACCTTGTTGTACCTCTTATAAAAAGTGCAGGCTGTGTATATAGTGTGTGAAAGTTTCGTCGAAGCGGATTTTCAAAATGGCCACTTCCTGACGGCAGATAATTGCAATAAAGTTACATCTGTTTACATTTAAAATATTATTTACAAATGTGTTCTTTCGCTTAAGAGAGGGGGATAAATAATCTTCGATATACCGCTGGTACCAGCTAATTAACTATTTACATAAATGAGAAGACGGCAAACTTTTATGAGTTTTGCTACCTCTAAACTCTAAAAGCTGCATGTTACAATCCCTATGTTTTTTTTTTTCATTTTACCTAAAGTATATCATAGGATAGTGAGGCCATAGAGAACTTTTTAAGATAGCAAGAATTACCACTCAAGATATTTGAAATGGGGAGACTGAGTTGTTTGGCGATGCGCATGTTTTGCAAAGATCGCTCCTTTGCTGTGGTACTTTTGTGAAGTTCTGTTTCGCTGATGAAATAGTAGTGTTCATACAAGCGGAATGGCAATCTTGAGTACATAGAGGCTTTTGGTTCATGACAAGAAATACTCTTAGGCTAAGTTCAGACGGAAAGGTCTGTCCCCAATTCCCTGAAAGATTTTATAACTGTGTTAAACCTGAAAATTGTTCAAGAAATCCTGTAAGGATTTTTTTTATTTTAGATTAAGAAGGCTCTAAGAACCTTTAAGTTTTTCCTTAAGTTTTTCCTAGACGTTCTAAGAACCTTTAAGTTTTTCCAAGTCACCTTATGAGTTATTTTGAAAGAATTTAAAGCTGAAAATAGTGTCATATTTCTTAGAGAATTTTGTCAAATTCTTGCATGTCTAAACTAAGTATTGCCTACAGTGCTTACAAATTCATTTTCCCCTTTACAACTGGAACAGACAAAGATTGTCTCGTATAAAAAATATAGTTTTCTTGCATTTATAGTCTAATTTTGGATTAGGAACTAGATATGTTCAAGCACATCGATGCAGCAATGAATAAAATTTTTTCTCCGAAGTTTTTGCCAATAGTTCGCGTTTTGCATTCTCCCTTGATAGATGTGCGATGTGTCATTACATGCATACAAGGTAAACTTTATGCGTTAATTCATTTACATCAAAACAATGGATAAACAAGACAAACATATTGTATGACATACTCCAGAGGGTTTTATTGTTATGTATCAAGTAACAAAACCATTAGGTTACCAAATTGAAGCTGTGAAATTATCTCAAGATGTTATCTTTCAGAACAAACACTCTCTGGAAATCCTCCACTATCACGAGCTCCAATGTCTGGAATTGCCAAGCTTCAGCTAAGTGCTATTGAAAGTTTTAAGGTTTTCACTCCAAAAAGATCATACTTAATTTTTTTTCCTGTTTCACTTTTTCCCTGTTTCCTGTTCCTTTTTTTTCCTGTACACCAGACAGTAGTGAATCCTTCTTTTTAATTTTTTTTTGTTTTAATGATAACTAGCGTAAATTTTATAGATTAACTTTGCTTATGGAATTTATCTTTCACGTGAAGTTCCTTTTGCGAGTTCAAATATGGATCAATTTCACTACCATATTTATTCACATTTTCTAATGGAAAAGTAGTGAGCCTTTGGAAATGATTACAATTAAGAAATAAATGGGATGATTTCTAAACATTAAGCACGACTATAGAAAAGAGGAATTATGCTCAAACTGTGATTATAGAATAGTTAATATTTGAACTGTATTTATCACAACAGCGGTGTGCTCAATACTGAATATAAAGGCCTTGAATCGTTTACAACCCCCCATGTGTCTTTGTTTTTATAAAACCCAAGTATTTAGTTACAAAAATCGACGTTATACGTCAATACAAGGCCAAGATGAAATAGGGCTAGGCCATGGAGAAATGTAGAACTTACTTGTAAAAACATCACTACTCAGAAACTCGTTTTCCTCAACTGAGGCTGTATTGCTTCACAGAAATTTTCTAAATTTGTGAGCTATTTTTTTTACCTCTGCAGAATCTTCTATTACTCCAAATTTTATTAGGATATACAATTCCAATGACAGTGCAATAATAAAAAAAAAGGTTTTGAAATTTTTCATCCTTTTGTCAAGTAAAATTAATAAAAACACACTAATTCCGCATAAATATTCAGCAGGTAATGATCGAATCTCAATGGAAAGGGCATGGCAATGTGAAGTGTATGGTATAAATGTTTCATAAGAATAAATACCTTTTCATAACAATTTACTTAGAAGACTTAAAAGTTGAAAATGATATAAATAATAATAAAAATAATTTTCAAAGTAAACTAAAACGTAGAAAGGATTATTTTTCTTTAAGTAAAAGAAATTCTCGAAAAGATAATTTCTTTTTTGGTGGCTATCGGTCTTGATAAAGACAGGGAAAACTTGATCTTTTTAACTTGTTTATCTGAACTTACCGAAATTTTAATTTATGTGTCTATAACTTAATTCAATTTGTTGTCTATGTTTTGTAGAGCCCAATCTATTTTGCACCACTCGTTTTCACTTATATTCATAGATTCTCCAGAAAAAAAAATCATTTTTTGCTTTCTACTCTGTTTTAATAACGATTTTCTTTAAAAAACCTTTTTTGTGTTTGTTATTACTGTTTTAATGTTCCTCACACAAAATCCAAACAGGTTGTTAAAAAAGCGGGGTCACTTGTCTCTCTTGAAATGGCATTTTATTGAATATCTAAATTTGTCACCAAAAATAAGTTTGCCCGAAACATTAACTACCGAAATCATAGAAGGATGGGCTGTTTCCTTTGAAGTTTTTAGCGTATTGGCGTGCTTGCAAAACTTACTGGAGCTTTACAACAGTTAATTGAGATTTGAAAAAAATTAAGCAGTCATACTTTTTCAAAAAAAGGCTCCAAGGTATTTGTGATTTCAAATTAATTGGTGTTCTTAAAAATAAAGATTAGCATATTGGGAGCCAGGGTAGCCTAATGACAATGGTCAAACTTAAAAGTGGAGACGGTATTTTAGACAGGTATATACCCAGGATTCTTTTCTGGGAAGACTAAAAAATCTAGAGAGAGGAAGAATATTTTTTAATAATTTGAATAAAGAGTTCCAATAAGTTCAAAAAATTAGGCTCTTGGGGTGGGGCAAGCCCATCAGGCCCCCCTCCACCTAGCTACGTCCCTGATGCTCGATGTATTCCAGGGAAATTGTCTAAGAATAATTTTAGGTATTGTTTTACTGAGCGTTTTAAAGAGAATTATATTTTTTGCACAAAAGTAAAGAGCAAAGCTATATCTTGAGCAGAGAAAAAAAACTAACAGAAATCATAATGACCAATGAACTAAAAGCTCAAAGAAATAGTTATGAAAATAAAAATGGTTATATAAAAGATAATAGTTATAAGAAGTTTTAAGAAATACATATTTGACATAATAAAGAATGAAACCAAAAATGAACTTATAATGTACTAAAAGTCAACTAATATTCAAATCAAACTCAAAACGAACAGAAATTCTTAGATATATAAGCGGGGAAGTCATACCCCCTGTACAATAATTATAGCCGGCCACCTTATATGTGACCGAAATATCCGGAAATTTTTTTGTCGCTTCATCGTCAAATAAAAAGATTTATCCCTATTGAACTGTTATTTGTAAACATACAAATATATTTTCTTTATGGGAGGGAAGGTTGTTTGAATTAATATGGTTAAAAATCATAGCCAAAATATATAAAAATATTGACGAATAGATCTGGTTTCTTATTTTCTTTGACAATCTGTTTTTTTGGAGATGGGGGAAGGGGGAGGAGAAAAGGAAGGTTATTTGAGTTAATATGATTACAAATTAAATAGGTTTTCCCCTCTCATAAGTGCTTTTTAGTAATGTTTTTTTTTTATTTAGGATGTCCTTCTGTTTTTTTCTTGTTTATGTTTTGCCAAATAAAATCTCAAGGGCGTGTCCAGAGGAAAGGGGGTTACTATTTTTGAACCCCCTTACCCCATAAAACTGGTAGGTAACTAGCTAATATTCAGCAGTAGTAGCATTATTAAGTTGGCTAAAGGTTAAATTCTACTCGTAAAAAAGCTCAAAATGCAGATAAACAAATTTTGATGGGTTTTTTTAAGTTTTTTGTAACTCCCCTCAAACAAAACTTAACCGCTGCCCCAGAAAAAAAATCCTGCATATGGCTCAATAAAATCTGAACTAAAAATAAAAAAAATAAATTAAAAAAAAACTAAAAGATCAAAATGAAAATAGACAAATTCTGATGGGCTTTGTACAGTTTTTTTTGTAACTCCCCTCAAACCAAACCTAATGGCTCCCCCCTCCAAAAAAATCCTGGATATGGTTCACCTTAACTAAATTGACTAAACTGTTTGAACTACATATTGTTTTTAATGAAATCTTAGATTTTTTCAAACAAAAGAAAAGGGAAAAAGGACTATTCTCCCAACTTTTTTGTCAACCTGGATTAAAAATGTTGAGGAATGAATATGGCTCTTTATTTTCTTTGACAATATAAACAGTGTAGCATTAATTACTCGTAAACTTCCATCATATAAACCGACCAGAACACCATATATTACGACCATGCATATCTTTGCAACAGAACGGTACTCCAAATATGGGAGACTAAAACAATCTGTACCATACCGGTACGTGCAATGAGACCGCAGTTCTATTTATTTTCCTTCTATTCGAGCGTATAAATATAGGTTACAACGCTTCTATGTATATCAGTTCTAATTCTCTAGTGACTGAACAAAGTAATTATTATGAACAACCAGAATGGAGATGAACAATTTTTCGAAGTTAGTTACTTAAATAATTAAATAGTTAGTACATAATTTATTTGCAGATTTCTCCGTTCAAATATATAGATAGATCATGTACTTCAAAAGTCCAAGAGCCATATACACACACAAAAATTTATGAAATCACCAACAGAACAAATTAGAAAGCACACATAAACATGATAATTTAGCGAGAAAATATACCTAGGGATTCAATATTGTAGGATTAAAACCAGCCTTGCCAATATGAAAGCTGTTTACATTGTATAATTTAAGCCAAAAATAATTTCCCCAAATCTCTTTTATTAAACTACTGACCTCACATAACCTAATCTAAATGTCAATTTGGCATATGGATATGAGACATTTAAAGCCCTTTCCATATTTTTGGTTTTTGGCAGATTCCATTTGAACTGTAAATTAAATGTTTTATGTGATATAAAATATGTATTAAAATAATATATGGGCATAACTTGTCCTCCACAGGCCCATTAGGCATGGACCGTAGGTTATTCAAATTGACATTCTTTTGAAAATTGTTTTATTACAGGGGGAGGGTGATGTGGTGGAGGGGGCAAGTATGATCCTGGGTTTTCTAAAACAGATAAAGAGTATTAAGATGAAACTAAGATAAATTTGGAACATACTATGTTCATTTAGGCTGTCAATATTATGTAACAGTAATACATAAGGGGATATTAACTTGAAACTTTCAAAATATATTGAGTGGCTGGGGTTGACACTGAACTATCCAAATGACACTATGCGTACACAGCTAGTGGTATTGGTGCTGATTCTGCTACGACTACTACAATATGTGTGTATATATTTATTATTATTATACATGTGATTTTTAAGGATTAATTATTTGGAAATTAAAATATAATTTATATTTTGGGAAATTTCTGAATCACTGGCAAAGAAGACCAAGGTGTCCACTACCATCGTACAAAGCAAAGATACGCTCTCTACGGGGAACCACTCAAGACCCCTCAAGCCAACTAATAAAATCAGAATAGTGAAAATCCAAACCCAGCAACCAATAAATCATATATCGCAATAAATCATATAACCAATATCGTCAGCATGATTGAGATTATCCCCAATCCAACCATCTCTGCGATACAGAATGATCCAAACAATTTAAGATATGACTATGATGAACTCATTCAATTATTTCAAAATGACTCTGATGATATATTTTAAGAGTTTGATTTAGACTCAGTATGTTTTAATCACTCTCATATTAATGCGTTGCCTATTGGCACAAATGACATTATTGATTCATTTCTGAGTGATTCGAATAGTTTATTTGAACAATTGGAATTGGAAACATTTTGTGTTAATCATACCCCTCCAAATAAAAAGAACCATATTAATATATCAGTTCTTCATTTACTAGTCATATCTCCACTGTTGGAAAAAAACATATAAGAGAAGATACAAAAATACAAAAAATAAATATGCATGATCTCCTATTTCAAGCAAGGAATTTACGGAAGTTTGCAATTCAGCTTTTAATTCAGCTTTTATTCAGCTTTTCAATTAAAATTATTCAGTTAATGTATATAAATTTCATATATAAAAATGTATATGAAGAGAAAAAAATCTATATGAACCCTAAGCATAGTAACCAAAGAAAATGAAAACAAAAGGAATAGAACACCTTTTAATCCAAGTATCTGAGAATATCTTAGCTTTAAACATACCAACTCTAATTTTAAATTACATCAAAACCGTTCTTGAAAAATTATTTATAAGCCTCAGTGTTGGCTAACCGTCTCAAAGACAAATGGTTCATAAGAGAATTTTTCAAGCACCACAGGGAACCCCAAAAGACATCAAATTACTTAAATGATATTTCTTTTAAATATAGTAAAAATTAATTTGAAATCTTAAGTGTGTCAACAGTTTAAAAAGTAACTAGAGTTACTACTCAGAGGTTCGTTGGAAAAACTTCGAGACACAGAGGTAAACATTGATTTGTCGAAGTAAAATGAAAATTTCCATAGGTTTTCCAGGGAGAATGAAAATAACTCAAGGAATCGAAGATTTCTAGTTATCAAGGTTTGATTTATCGAGAGTTTTCTATATACATAAATTCTGGTAAAAACATAAAATCAGAACTTACTTTGGTAAATAGTCGCCTCTCAAACAAAATGGTAGTTCAGATTAGGGAGGGCATAATGACTACAGAACGAAGACCGTGCTGCCATCTGCAATTGAGTCTAACGCCGACGGGACATAATTTATTCAAGGATTATCGATCTAGTCTAATGGGGTCAAGGTTAATTGATTTATTTGTTCGTCTAGGTGTAATGACACTGGGGTGAAGTTTGCACATGCGCATTAACAGGGGAAGAGATGTATTGATCTAGAACTCAAGGGGGAAGTGAATTTCCGAGAAATTGATTACATAATTCTAAGCGTATTGATCGAGTCTAAAGGGACAGGGTCAATGACACCTCTTTCAAGGTCAATTTGTTTGTTGTTTTCTTGGATGTCAACATAAGTTCACATCAACAATTGTAAGATTATCGAGTCTAACAGGACAGGGTCAATGACACCTCTTTCAAGGTCAATTTGTTTGTTGTTTTCTTGGATGTCAACATAAGTTCACATCAACAATTGCTGGATTATCGAGTCTAACGGGACAGGGCCAATGACACCTCTTTCAAGGTCAATTTGTTTGTTGTTTCCATATGTCATTGATCCGCTAACGGGATAAGATCACGTGTCTCCTTCTAAGCCAATCAGGGAGTCGGTTACATAAGGTTTCCCATTACATCACAATTCGCCCTTGTGATTTAGTATATAACGGACATGCGTTGTGATTAAACTTTCATAATGTAAGACACCATGGACAAAGCATTGAACATTGACTTGGAAGCTTCATCTACAATGATTAACAATGTGAGTTCAGTTTAGTAAATTTTCATACTTTATTTTCAAATAAAATCATTTTACATAGCCCCCTCCAGTAAATTCAAGGTATACCCCCACCCCCCCCCCCCACAATACAAACTCCAATATGTTTTATTTATACGTAAAATAACACTCTTAAAAGTGTAAAATACACTCTTTTACGCCATGTAAACCTCCCCCCTCCCCTCTGTTAACGACTTTAATTGTTCCAATGTAAATAACTATGTTTTTTGTTAAATTAACTATCTTACCTAAAAGTAACTGCCAACTTTATGTCAATCCCTTAATATACTGACCCTCTTATCACTTAAGCATTTCCGCAAAGATTTAAAACCTTAATTATTGATATCTGTCATGTACATCCTGCTTCTTAATCCTTACCATAGCGGCTTAGCCAAAAGGTTTCTCTGAGAAGATACTTTTCCAGTCTAATTAAAAACATCGATTTATAATGTGAGTTCTATTTAGTAAATTCTCCTAGGTTATTTCCAAATAGAATCATTTTACATGACCCCCACAATATATTCAAATTCAGGTGACCCCCCCCCACAATACAAACTCCACTATGTGTTGTTTATACTCGCTAGAAAGCTTAAAATGCACTCTTTTTTACCATGTTAACCTCCCCCTCTCCCCTCTGTTTACGACTTATATTCTTCCAATGTAAATAACTATGTTTTTAAACTCTCCTTTTGACAGCCAACTTCCGTCAACTCTTAATATACTGACCCTCTTATGACTTAAGCATTTCCACAAAGATTTAAAACCTTAATTATTGATATCTATCATGTACTTCCTGCTTGTTAATTCACTTGAATTATGTTAGTGGTTTAACCAAAGATTTCACTGAAAAAGGATTGTTTTCCATCGAGTTAAAACAGTTTCATGCAGAAAGAGATTGTGTTAATTAAGCTAAGCCTACGCAACCTGTATGGAAGAAGAGAAACTAGTTATTTCCAAATTAATGTCTAACAAATATTTTTAGGACATTATGTAAAAGGGGGGAAGGGGCAATGCCTCAATTCTAACACCTTCGTTGTAAGGTGAAAACAAACTGTTTCTTCGCGTGAAAAGTAAGGGTTGCGGGTTTAAGAAAAAGATACATAGCTTTATTATGCATAAATTGAATAGCATTTTTACCTATGATCGCAAATCTTAGGCATATAAGCTGCGTGTTAACAATCTTTTTATCTTATTTAAAGCCTCTAGACTGGAACATTTAAAATTTTTTGTAAATGGTAAAAATAGAAACATTGATTTATATCCTAAGGCTATAGACTACTGATCAGTCAAGATTTATTTTTTCACAAGTTGTGCAATAAAAACATTTGATTTCTGAGCCTAGTATATTTCTCGTAAAATTTTACTATTTGCTTTGCTGAAAAGGGGGGAGGGGGCTTCTTTGCGATAAATTCTTTCTAGACAAAATTATGGTTAGGAGGCGGGGGGGGGGTGCTAATTTTCCTTCTGTAAAAAAGAGAATCATTTTTCAATACTAAATTTTTTCTTCTTTTTAAGGACAATTATGAAGAATGTGTGCCCCCTCCATCGAAGAGAGCAAGAGAGGGTGAGGCAGCCCCTATGCAGTCTGGTCAAAAACCGAAAAGACAATGGGCCACAAGGATGGAGAACCCCGCAGTACAAGCCAGCGACATCGATACCACATCTGTGCAAGCCCCTGTTCATCAAGCCTCAATGCTGCCTCGTCAAGTTACAGCCTCGGCTGCACGAGCCCGGTATATCGCTGGCCCGGCTAAGAAAGATCGTGAGATTGCCCCCATCATGCTTTGCCAGGGCCTTCAGGCACACAAGTGCAGCCAGAATATAAAAATGTAAGCATTTTTACCTCTTCTTTCTACCTGGTTATAGAACTGTCAACCTATTTCTTCCTACTTTTTTTAGCCTTTTCTATTCACAATTTTTCAACACTGTAAGAGTGTGTCAGAGATATTAAAATGTTATTTTCGCTATAATCCCCCTCCACACCCCTTCTTTTAAATTTCACTGCTCCCCCCCTCAGAGATACCCAAATATAATGTATTTTTTTTGCTTGTCAGAGAAACCGCTCCTTTTTAATCTTTCTTATTTTCTCTGCCTACTGTAAGCATCTTCGCTATCTTTTCAACCTCATAATAATATTTTTCGCTAATTTCTAGTTTACTGTTAGAGAGTCTTTTATCTCACCATTTGAAACTAATAATGCTATTTTCACTGGAATATTATAGTTTTCCCCGAGTTTTAAGAGACTTAGAAGTAAGCCTTTCATTTCATCACAGTAACAGCGTGTCAGAGATATTAAAAGACATTATTCCCCCTTTTAAATCAGATCAATTATTGTATACATTCAGCCAGCTGTATTCTCATAGCGAAGCCAAAAAAGACACTATATCCCGGACATAATTTCCCCATTGCCAAATCTTTGCAATATCAACTGTATTATTTAAAAACAATTTTCTATCGGAAAGAGTTGTATATAGCCTGAAGGAGTAGGCTACCTAGTAAAGACCCCATTTTTTTCAATGGTGATATAGAGTATTAATATGAAATTTTTGATAGGTTGTTTGAACAAAATCAAAACCTTCTATGTTATCTTTTAGATTGTATTAAGTTGGAACTTTCAGAATATATAGAGTAGGGAACTAAATGCTACTAAGCGCATTTTAAAAAATAATCCAATTTTAAAACTAGGGGATGATTTAGACACTTTGAAAATAAGCTATTTTCTTTTATAGGTTGCATTGGTTCCATATTCGCCATCTCCCCCCTGCTCGCCAGTTGGAGAAGGAGAAGACGGGCCTTTGGAGTTCATTTGCAACAATTCACCATGGGATGGTATCATTAACGAAATTCCAGATAATATTGACAATCCTTTGTCTGATTCTTTTAATGTTAATAATAGCACAGTTGAGCAGGGGGACATACCATTACTAAGTCCAAACACCTTGCAGCTTTTATATGATTTTACCCGGGAATTAACAGATAACCCTCCCCCCACTGATTACATACTTCAACTTCAAACAACTGAAGTGGCTTCCCATAGCCCTATTGCTGAACAATGTGGGAGAGGGGGTGGTTATAATATACAAGAGGAGGAGGGGGAGGATAATATCCAATCTACATCATTTCCTGACTTTCAACTCTCAAACACAAATTTAAATACAATAGTTGTTTACACTGCAACTTTTGGGAACCCTTTTAATTCGGTTTTGGGGGGTAATTTTTTGTTTAACCCTGTAGAAAATGTTCATGAATATACAGATAGAATTCGTGCACTGCTAGAAAACCAGATTCAGTTGTGGGGAGGTAGGGATTCAATTAAGGTTTCTATTGTTTTAAAGGTGTTTTATTTAAATGATGTAAAAAGTGAGGTTTATCATCACTAAGTACACACCGAGATGCGAATGGTCTATCCCCATTTAGAAAATTTTGAGGGTGTTTTTTCAGATTGGATAGGCCATATTATTACGCATCTTGAAATTATAACGAAAATGTAAGTGGGTCTGTAGTTTTATTTGTTGAAAATTTAAGCGTTAATATCTGTAAATTTTAAAAAAAGATTTTATTTTAAGAAGGGGGACAGGTTCTGAGGGGCCAATAGTTTTAAAATATAATCCAGATTTAGAAGGATGTAAAGGCGTTCAGCGAATCTGTTTTGAAACAGGTCAAAAATATTTCAAGTACGCTTTCCTCATATCAGCATTCGAGCCTCTAGCACGGGACGCTTCAAAGACAAATTTAGACGATTGGGCTGTGCATGGGAAGGAGGGGTCCGATTTTCCCCCAGTAGATTTTTCTTGTTTAGAGGGGAGATACCCAGTAACGCTCAGGTCTATTGATATTTTTGAAAGGGCCAATGCCCATTTCAATATCGGCGTTACTGTGGTTCAATATAAAACTGAATTTGAGGATGGGGTTCGTTCTAAAAAGGGGGTGGTGTTCCCAGTAAGAGGCCCGTCGATTGAATTGGTGAAGCACTGGGTATGGTTGTTGTACACACCACCTAGTGAACCCAATGCAACTGGCCATTTTATTGCTATTACAGACATCAGTAAAGTTCTGGGAGGGAGTAAGAAAATGGGGGTATGTTTCTACTGTCCAACATGCCTGTCTCGATGGGATCATATGAAGCATTGTAGACAGAATGGCTACCAGTCAGTGGAAACGGTTTCAGGGGATAGGGCCATTTTACGCTTTAAAAATTTTCAAATCACCCTCCTCCAGAGCAATAAAATCTCTTTAGATTGTGAAGCGAAGCTAGTGGAAGTGAACGATCCTCGATTTCAAACTCGAATCAAAGAACACCAAGCTATTGCAGTCTCCTACGCCCACGCGCAAAGAGACAGTTCTAACACTATGCAGTTGTTAGAAATAGTTGAAACGTTGGATGAGGGAGAGTGCATGGTCAAGGCACTGACTAAATTAATTGACACTTCTAATGGCGCTATTTCTCGTTTGAGAAATACCCATTACCCTATGTTGTTGTCTGCTGAGGATCGTCTCTTGATTGAAAATCAAAAAATTTGCTAGGTTTGTAATGGAGAGTTTGAAGAGGGGGATAAGGGGAAAGGGAAAAGAGGGGAGAAGTGGAAAGTCAGAGACCACAATCATTTGTGGCAGGAAATATCCTCTGCAGATAGTAATTTTAGAGGGGTAGCACATCAATCATGCAATATAAACGTTAGCCAGCAGTTTTTTATTCCAGTTTTTATTCATAATTCAAATTGTGATTTAAAATTTATTTTACCGGCACTGGCACGTATGCGTAGGGAGGGAGGGGGAGTAGATAGTCCATGGTTAAATAATTCATTTACCTATAACATCATTCCCAAATCAGCAGAGAAGCTAGTGCTTCTCGCGTTGAAATGGCAGGTAGTAAATAATGGGCATACGTGCTGGAATAAAATCAGGTTTTTAGATTCATTTAGTTTTTTCCCCAAGTCATTGAGTCAATTGATTCAAGTGCAGAAAAGTGACAATTTTGATAGTTTTCCTTTGCTTAAACAGCACTTTCCAGACAGTGAAATGTATGACCTATTGACCTGTAAAGGTGTATATGCATACGACTATTACTGTTCTGGCGCTCGCTTAAGTGAGCTGAAACTACCTCCAATTGAAGTTTTCTATACTTCACTCACCAACAGTGAATGCACAGCCAAGGAATATGAATTTGCCAAGAAGGTGTGGGCTAAGGGGAATTGTAAAAATGTGTGGGATTATTGTAGACTGTACTTGGCCAGAGACGTTTTAACTCTGTTAGATATTGTCTGCAAGAACACAGACCAAATCTATTCAGAGTTTGGACTAGATATAGGATATTATTTTTCCACACCACATTTGGTGATGGACTTGATTTTAAAAATTAGTAGGGAGGAAATAGGCTTAATAACTGATGTAGATCAACACCTTTTTGTAGAAAGATCAATGAGGGGTGGGTATGTTTTTCATGGGGATCGCGCTTTGACAACCGATCCAAGCGGACAAAACAGCACCGGTGCAAAGTCAAGTGCAGTGTTCTTGGATTTGAACTCATTGAACCCCTCGGCAATGTCTCACTACTCTTTGCCGTGTGGAAACTATCAATGGCTTGAGAATCCATGTGAGTTCCCCGACATTAACACCGTCGAGGACAATGGGCCACAAGGATGGTTCTTTGAAATTGACGGGCACATTCCATTGGTGCTTCATGATTCAGTAAGAGATTTTGTTTTTCCCTGTATCAATCGACCAGAGACTAGGGACTCGCTTAGTCCCTACAGTTGATCATTGGCTGAGGATATGGGGATGCGTTGGACCCCCTCTAAGCAAAAACTGATTGCAGATCTGGACCCTAAAAAGAATATCGTTGTTCATCATGTGTTTTTGCACTGGATGGTGAACAATTGTTTCAAGATCACCAAGATACATAGGGTCCTGCAATTCAATCAAAAACCATACTTAAAGACATTTATCGACACTTTTGTTGATAAACGCTCTCGGGCAAACACCAATGTAGAGAAGGAAATGTACAAACTCATTCAAAATTCAGCGTTTGGCAAAATTTGTGAAAGCGTACGGAACAGATCTCATTGCGACGTCGTGACTGACCCTCAAGAGTGTGCACGAATTATTTCCGACCCCAAATTTACATCGTTCGCGAGCATAGAGGCAAGCATGGTTCTTCTACACAGGAAAAAGAGAAATGTGGTACTGAACAAGAATATAGCAGGAGGTAGTTCAGTACTTGAAATTTCCAAAAGGCTCATGTTGTCATTTTTTTACAATGTGTGCAAGGTGCAATGGCCAAGGGAGGGGGAGGTTCAAGTTTACTATGGGGATACAGATTCTTTTCTGTTAAAAGTAAAAACCGGGGATTTATTGGGAGATTTAGAAAATGGGGAGCACATCAGCTCGCGGATGGAATTCACCAACTGGAATCCGTCTCTCTACGCCGAGTTGGTGAAACGTCAGGCCCCCAACCAACTACTAATGTTAAAATCAAAGACGGGGAGTGATTTGATATCCAAGGGGGTTTTCCCGGGTCCTAAAGTATATTGCGTGGAAACTCATAACAGGGATGTAAAGCAGGCGTGTAAAGGGGTGCCTAAACATTTTGTAAAGAACAATTTCAACATGAGTGTGTACAGAGACTGTGTAGAGAGTAGCCTAGTGCAGAGAGCACAAGTGCTTGCAATTTGCTCTCTACAGTATAAAAATTATACTGTAAGAGTGGAAAAGAATGCAATGTCATGCATATCCGACAAAGTCTTTGTGCTCGAGAATGGTGTAAGCGTACTACCCCATGTCCACTACCGTATTTCAAACCGGGTTGAATCCATAGACTATCGCAATCAGCTTGGTCTGGATAAATTAACCTGAATGCTCTAACTTAACCCAATCAAACCTAACCCTTTCATGAATTAAATACTCTAACCTGTAGCAGCAGTGACGACGACTATTGTATACATTTTTTCCCCGGGGGTGGGAGGTCCCGCCCTTGGCAAGCTTTCGGCTGCTCGGAGGGTGGAGGGTATAAATTCATAGTGTTCAACTGTGCTATTTTAAGTTGTAAGTTGTTTTTTAAGTGTTGTACAAATAGTGCTGTTGTACAAAAAATGATGTTGTACAAATAGTGTGTTCTTGCTGAACAAAAAGTGTTTTTTTTATGACAATAAGTGTTGTACATAAAGTGTTGTTCTTGTTGAACAAAAAGTGTCTTTTTTTATGTCAATAATGTTTGAACAAAAAGAGTTTTTGTTCTTGTTGAACAAGTGTTTTTTTATGTTGTTCATGTTGAACAAATAGATTTTTCATGTCGAATAAATGAATGAAATGTTGTTTTTGTTGTTCTTGTACTAGATAGATCAATGGGAAAATTATTACTACTTATTCATTGGACAAGTATGATTTACAGTTTTGTGTAGTCCGACTGTTGTCAACAGCTGCAGCAGCATGTATCAATTTAAAACACCATTCAGATCGTTTCTGTGTGGTCCATCAATGTCGGGGAAAACGACACTGTTAGCTAAAATAATTCAAAATCGTGATAAAATGTTTTTGGAAAAACCAATGAAAATTTATTATTGCTATAGTATTTGGCAGGAGTCCTATGATCAAATAAAAGCTATTGCCACACCCATATCAATAAAATTCATACGGGGACTTGATGTTTTCAATAGTATTGAACCAAGCTCATGGCTGATTATTGATGATTTGGCTGAATCCATTGAACAGTTCTCACAGGAAATGTTACAGCTGTTCACTGTTCACTCTCATCATGAAAAATTTTTCAATAACCCTAGTTCTACACAATCTGTTTCATCAGAGCAAATGTATGCGAACCCTTGCATTGAACTGCACCATGTATATTATCTATCGACATGTTCGTATTTCTAGCTCGCTAAAAACTCTCAATAAGCAAATATATCCCGGCACCCCTAAATTGCTGCTGTCAGCGTACACTCAGGCGACAAATAAGCCCTACGGCTAAATTTTGATAGATCTTAATCAGAGCACACCCGAGGATCTACGTGTAGTCACCGACATTTTTAACAACGAAATTGCAGTATATCTTCCGGTGAACAGTGGAAAAAGCTATTAGTTGCCATTATGACACTGAAGAAACTACACGAAAATTGCATTTATTTTCCTTTTTAGGTACTTCAAAACCTCCACTCAAGAAGGCCTTACTCAAACATGGTATTGACAATGAGTTCATTAATCTAATATCTCAACTTTGTTTAAATTTAACTGAGGGCAATGTACACTTGCCAGAAGGTGTTAGACAACAGACAAAGCAACATCGTTCCACTCTACGCGCCTTGGCTTGCAAAAACAAGGGAAAAATTTTTAAAAGAAAACGTCTCCTTCAAAGGGCGGTAGCTTTTTTACATTTTTACTGCCAATAATTGCAGGACTTGTAATCAGTTTTCTCTAGAGAATGGCTAAACCCTATAAATTGACACCATTTGAACTTGTCCTCTCACCCGTCGAACATTTTGAAGACAATCTAAGTAAATTAATTAATGATGAGAATATTACTGATGATAAAAAACTGCTTTTACTTCAAGATGCATTACGACGTGTGGACAAACATAGACCTTATCGTGAGAGACCCGCTGTTATCACAGATCTCTCTAAACGGGAATCATCTCAAGATTCTGCAGTGCAATCAAAGGAGAAGGAATTGAATTCTATAGTGTCAACAATTGGAAACCAATTGCCAGTGACCTATCGAGAACAGAGTAAAAGAGTATTAACATATCTCATGTTAGAAACTGCTAGTGATCAAGTTCAAGTTGACATCTCAGGGAAACGAATTATAATTCAGGTAAAAAGTTATAATCTAGTTGATTTAATTTGAGATATGGTGACGAATCATAAAGGAATCTTATCATTTGACAATAATCTATACGCCTTTCTAAATGCATCAAACTTTACCAAAAGTCTTATAGGCAATAAGCAAATTCTAAAGAAACTAAGAGAATATAGTCCTCCAACAACGCCAACACTACCACCATTTAAAAAAGAAGAAGATTCAATATTGGAAAATACTAGCAGCAGCAGCAGCAGCAGCAGCAATGATTTTATAACACCTGTGGCATCTAGTCAAAAGTGAAGACGGATTGATTCACCCTCCAGCGTGCAAAAGGGGAGTGGACAATACACTACGTGTTTGCGTTCAAAATGGTTGAAGTTCTGAAGCATGTCTATGAAAATATTGGTGAAGCGGGAAGTCTAAGTTCCCCCACAACGCTTTCTAAAGTTGCCTCTGGCAGCACATTAAAAAAAGCAAAAGAGTATCTACAGAATGAACCGAGTTACACACTGCATCGGAATCGCAGGCTTCGTGGCAAACAATATCGACAAACTAAAGCCTTTTTCCCTCTTCATATAATGCAAACTGATCTTTTAACTTTAGAAACGATTCAACGACGTTAAAATACACCCTATAAATATATTCTAGTGGCAATCAGTGTCTTTAGTCGCTATGCCTATGCCATTCCCTTACGGTCAAAGAGAGGTGTTGAAGTTGATCGTGCCTTAGAAAGTATTCTTGAACAGGATTGATATAGAAAAATTAAATCAGATCGCGGTAGCGAATTTGTTAATCCTCATGTGCAAAAGGTTCTATTGAAATATAGTACAACACTTTAACATAGTCAAAGCCTGATAAAGGCTGCATTGGCTGAACGATTGATAAGAACGATTTGTCTATTAATTTCAAGATATTGTACACTGAAAAACACACCTGCTTTTGCTCATGAATTAGATAAAATCATGCAAATATACAACCAACGACCTCATCGGTCATTGTCCAACTCAAGCCCTCGGGAAGTTCATTGCAGTGAAAATACATTTGATGCTTTTCTAAAGCAATATTCCAATGACAATGAGAAGAAGAAGAAAAAAAAGAAATTCAATGTTGGTGATATTTTTCGAATTAATAGAACCACAAATATTTTTGAAAAGGGGAATTATTTATGGAGCACTGAACTTTTTAAAGTGTCCAAAATCCTGAACACCGAACCCACGACATATCGACTGCGAGACACCAAATATGATGAGATTCTCGGCGGTTTGTATGAATATGAAATGCAAAAAGTTAGAAACACTAGTGAAATCTATCAAATTGAAAATATATTAAAGAGTCGTACTCATAGGGGCAAGAGACGTTGCTTGTTCGCTGGCTAGGATACAACTCTGATTTTGATTCTTGGGTCAGTGCTGAAGATATTAACAATGCCCAAAGATTTCTATGTGACTTTCATGTCCAATGTTTCTGATCCTCTCTACAATGACTTGAATAGAACAAGTGATTTTTGGACGAAACTCTCCCCCGCCATCAAATTCGACGACAATGGAAAGTATGAAGTGGCTCTTGTCGACTGTATTCTTAAAACTACATATTACATCCTGAGAAATTATCGTAAATGTGAGATAAAAATAAGACCATTCGATTGGTCACTCATTCGATTGGTAAGACCATTCGATTGGTGCAGAGTATGAATGGGTTGAAGCACGTAAATCTAGTGAATATCCTCATGTCACATTGAAATATAAAGAAAAAGGTAATACGATGGAATTGTGTGTAAAAATCAGTAGAAAAATCTCATATCGTAGGAATGGTTCATTCCATTTTAATTATTCAATGGAATACGATAGGATATACATTACCTCACCTGTCGACACTGAAATGATTCATCTCAATGATAATCTGAGAGATGTTCTTGGTTTTAAACAGAATATGATCAATGGTAGAAATGCTCCAACTGTTAACGGGATAGATAATGTTAGTTTTGCTGATTATCGACCTGGTTTCGCCTCAGACACTTGTATATTTCTCTACGCTTCATTTGTGGAAACATCCCGGGTTGGCAATAGCAATGTTCCCCTCCTACGAGTTCTTGAACGAAAAACCAATCAAGAACATATTCACCACTACAATATAAAGCATCTTCAGTATATTAACGTAAACACGTCCTATTTGGAACTCTGTCAGATAACACTAAGAACTGAAATAGGTGACCCTCTAGCAATATCAAAAGGTTCGGCTGTGATTACATGCAATTTTCGACCCATCGTTCAACAAGATGTCCAATAGAAAAGTGGTATTCATTTGTCCTGATATTGACTGCTATGTTAATACTCTTGGCCCAAGACAACAAGGCAAAGAAATGAACTATTACAAAGGTCGCTCGTCAATGTCTGGCTACGGTCTTGGCAGTTGGTTTGCTAAGCTGTTTCGCTCTGCACTACCTCTGGCTAGAAAATATATTGTACCGGCTGCGACAGATTTTGCATCCTCTACACTATACGATTGGGGCTCTGCCAAGGACTTTAAAAAAAGTGCTTCGGAAAATCTTAGGTCCAGTGCGCGAACCCTTGGCGAGAGATTAAAACAAAATGGAAAAGGTTTAAAAAGGTCGAAAAACAATGGTTCACTCATCAGTCTCTACTCAGGCCAGAAACCAAAGACATCACCCCTGTCAAAGAAAAGAAGGAAAAAGCCGACACGTACTGTAAACCGTAGTAGAAAAAGAAGCCCCAGGAAGAGAATTGTTAGATCGAAACTAGATTTCTTTTCTTAAGATGTCATACCTACCGCATAAGGATTCCCAACCTTCAATCACCTCCTCATTGAATCTATTCAATGCAAAAAATGTTGATGTGAGTGTAAAACATGGATACTATGAACAATTTTATCCCCAACAACCCCTCTCCGGTAATATCCACTTTCAAATTTATTCCAATGAAGACTACTTTATGGAAATGTCTTCGACATTTATAGATTTACAAATGAAAGTCCGGAAATCCGATAATACATTGCCAATTATTGCCGATGGAATATCCTATGAAATTGTATATTACATAATTTATTTCGTCAAATCAGTGTCTACATAAATGGCACGCTGGTGAGCACAAGCAAAAATCTCTCAAATTATACAGGCTATATGCAATTCATGCTGATGACACCCAAGTCATACAAGGAATTGAGAGGCACCTCCAATGGATATGAATATATTACTAATACTGATAGTACAGATGCACTTAAAAATAATTCAACTAGCGAATTACATCTAGTTGGAAAAATATATCATGAAATATTTAATATACCCCAATGGTTACCACCCAATATTAAAGTGGATATAAAATTAACGCTTGCTCCATCCAATTTCATATTAAGAAACGAACTTGATGCCAATCCTGATGTGACTCTCTCCCTCACCTCGGCAATACTACATGTACGCAAACAACAAGTTATGAGTTCTGTTGCTTTGGCAGTGGAAAAAACTGAGAGACAGTGGAAATAATATTAAACTACATGTTCCTCATACAATCACCAATCAACTACACATTGCCGTGGGGTCACGCACCTTCATCGACTCATCCTTTATCAATTGCGAAATTCCGTCAAAACTCGCTTTGGCATTTGTAAAAAGTGCTAGTGCAATAGGATCGTGGACTGGATGTCCACATAAATTCGAGATGTTTGGGCTTTCATCTCTTGTCTGCAAAGTAAACGGCATCCCACTCTACAATCTATCTTTTGATAAATCCTATAGAAGATTGTATGAGTTGACCATGCAAACCCTAGATCATGATTCCCAACTATTTGAAAATGGTATAACCGAAGAAATGTTCGCTAAAACACATGGTATCATTGTATTGTATTTGTCTGGCACCCAGGATATGAGTATAGTACGTACGGGGAGTGTGCGTTTACAGTGTGCATTTGCCGACCCATTAGCTGAGAGTATTGCACTAATCTCGCTAAATCAATATGAAACCTATTGGGAAATCACTCCCGAAGGCAGTGTTCTACTAGACTTGGCGCCATGAACACCAGTCAAATAATCAATGTTTTTAATATGGATCCCCACATGTCCCAGTACAAATCCTATTGTCTGCCCTCAGACTTTCTTGGAAAAATTCAAAGTGGAAACAATACCTTAATTATTTTTAATAGCAGTCCGTCGACGGTGCTGACGGGTCATTGGCTGTGCATCTTTCAAACAATGAAGACGATTGAATTTTTTGATCCTCTTGGCCTACCTTATACATTCTACACTCCCCACATCAGCAACTATATTGAGAGCAGTGGGAAAACTATTATTCAAAATCGGAGGAGAGTGCAGGATCTGACGACTAAAAACTTTGGCATCCATGCAGTACTATATTTTATGTTCCGATGTCGTGGCTATACTTAGACGCAGTTTCTCAACATTTATGTAGACAATCCACGTCTGAACGACTTTCTAGTGGAAAATATCCTCTCAGACCTGTTTAATATTGATTTCGGTGCCCTAAGAGTAAAGAGCTAAAAAATATATGTGAATTTGTTTATTAATAAAATTAATATATACAACAATGTCTTTAAATCTTCACTTTAGATTTCTTCTTCGGTGTATAGGCAACTGTAGTGAACCACTAATGCCGGTAAATCATTTGGATTCACTGTGTATTGATATTGATTGGCTGCAAAGTCAGGGTGACATTTTCTAGAGTATAATGTAACTTCACTCTTGTCATATCTCTTTGTATAGTCAATGATACTATATGCAATTCATATTATGAAATTCACGAGTTTCAATCCGTCTATTTGAAGCAATATCACATACAGTGTTTTCAAATGGTGAATCACATTCGGTAACTGCCAAATAAAAATCACTTGGTTTATAGTCATAATAGGCAGTGTCGTCAAAACGATGACGTAGAAACCAAATTGTCTTGTTACCCCAACAGTTGAATCGTAGATCAGATTCTTCCTCCCATAATAATTTAAATCCACGACGATACCAATCTCGTAGAAAAAAACTAAAATTACGTTTGGGATTCTTTCCAATCATACCGGGGAAAGTATTCTCCCACTGATCACAATTGTCGTAGTGACAATTGGAGCACAGATGTCCTCTAGGGTGAGAGTCACAAATCTCTTTAAGACATGAATTACATCCTTTAATTTGTACAGCCTATCCTCTATGTAATTTACAAGGATTACATAATTTGCACTTTTCACTATAGTCATCAATAATTGTACAATTCTCACATTGAGTCCAACTGCCAAGAGTGTACATGCATAGTGGACATGTATAGAACATTTTTTTTTGGTTTCCGATGTCAACTCTCTCACAGCTAAAACGAAACTGATCGTCCTCGTTCGATAAATTCAGGGTGTAGGCAAGGTGAGAGGAGTAATTCTGTGACGTCACCTCTTTCGAAGGGGGAGCTATCTACAATGAATCTATGGCAATGTTTTCAAAAGTATATCCACGATATTATTCTGCTTTGTTCAAATTAATATATCAATAAATTGAGTATAAGCATTTGAGTCACATTGACAAAGTTTCATACAATAGTCCAATGGGGGAGAATCAGTCCCCATTATATTGTCAAGTGTTCCCCGAGAGAATATCTTTCGTTGAAGAGATAACTCGAGAAAATCATCATCCAAAATCAAAGGTTTTTCCATAAACACAAGATTCGATCTAATTCTCTCTTTCTCAAATTTATTCATTTTTCAATCCTTTCACTCTGACTGCTGACTCTAGACTGACCATTAATCGTTAACCTAATATGCTAACAAAAAGAAAGGGACTATTTTCGATTTCAAAACAATTTTATTGGATAATTACAACAATAATACTAGACATGTACAATTAGCGATACAGTCTATTGTCTTCTATATGTTTCACTAATGCACTTAAAGCACATTGAAGCCTATTCACATGCGCTATATCAACTTTTGCAGCGAAGCATAATTGATCCTCCATTTTAAATTTGCTCAAGGATATCACATATCTTGCATATACTTCATCCCATTCCAGACAAAGCCGTGATCCTCGTGTTATTTCCACCGCAATGTTTGGTGCTCTTGTATTATTGCTACCTACCCCGCTATCAACTTCTAATAGGGTAAACATTCCACTCATCATCAGCACAATATATCCAAATGAGTAAAGTCAAACTGTTCTCGCTCCTTTGAATTCTATTCACACACTAATAAAAACTATAGCAAAAATGCTTTCCTTATAGTTTCTGCAATCCTCTCCCGCTAATATTTCCGGCCCCCTGATTGGCTTAGAGAAAGACACGTGATCCTTTTTCCCGTTATCGGATCAATAAATTCCCCCTCGGTTACGCAATCAATTTTTCGGAAATCCACTTCCCCTTCGATTACGCAATCAATTTTCGGAAATCCACTTGTCCTAGTCGACGCCCTAGATCAATACATCTCTCCCCACCGTCAATGCGCATGTGCAAACTTCACTCCGGAGACAATACACTTGGAAACAACAAATAAATCAATTGACCTTGACCCCATTAGATTCGATCGATAATCCTTGAATGAATTATGTCAAGTCGGCGTTAGACTCAATTGTTCGTTCTGTAGTCATTATGCCCTCCCTACTGTTCAGTATCTAAACAATCCAATATGGCAATCCAAAGAAAGGGAATGGAAGAATGATTTGCGTAGTCATTAATAATGTTGCCACTAATGTCTACTATTTTCCAAGGGTTTTCCAGGGGGAATGAAAATAATTTGAGAAATCAAAGACTTCGAGTTATCCAGGTTCGAGTTATTGAGAGTTGATTGTATACACAAATTTTGGTAAAAACGAGCAGTCGAAAATTACTTTGGTAAATAATCGCCTTTCGGACAAAATGTTATTCAGTATCTAAGCAAACCCATATTGCAATCCAAAGAAAAGGAATGGAAGAATGATTTGTGTAGTCCTTAGTAATGTTGCCACTAATGTCTACTATTTGACTTCATATCATTTCAATATAGTCTAACATATGGCAAAGCCACTTACTAATATTACTGCTAACAACTAGCAACTCACCGCAGCACCAAGCCGCCTGAGGCCAACACAGTTACGCACGCTCCTCCTCCACCCCAATCTATTCAAAGCCTCCGTTTTTACATCCGCCCACGAAGTTCCCATTTCCTTTAAATCTTTCTTTATGACGTCCTCCCACCCCAGACGGGGGCGACCTGCTTTCCGTTTAGCCCTAGATGGTTGGCCGAAAAGAACAATCTTCGGCAATCTGTCATCCTTCATCCGCACAACATGCCCTAACCACCTCAACCTTTCTTTCATTATAGACCTAGAGAGCGGTATTGAACCACATTTTTCGTATAGCCTATTTTTTGAAATACGGTCAGTCAGCCGGGTACCCAGAACATTCCTTAAGCAATTTCTCTGGAAAACATCTAGCAAATCTTCATCCGCTTTTCGGAGCGTCCATGCTTCAGAGCCATATTTGACCACTGTCATCACTGTAGCTTCTAATATTCTAATCTTGGTTTGCAGACTTATCTTCCTATTCTTCAAGACTTTTTTTAACTGTGAAAAAACACCCTGAGCATTGGCTATTCTATTTTTAACATCTTCACTGCTCCCACCATCTTTGCTAATAATACTACCAAGGTAAGTGAAGCTGCCCACCTGATCAATCTTTTCATTACCCAACGTCACCTTTTCATCTTCACTTATTCCTAGCCTTTGTGACTTAGTCTTCCTAACATTAATTTTCAAACCAATACTAGCACCCTGAACTCGCAAAACCTCTAAAACTTCATTCATTTTGCTCACACTTTCATCTAGGATGCTTAAATCATCAGCATAATCCAAGTCCAGGAGACTTTTTCCTCCCCATTTGCTTCCGTGGTCTCCCATTGCCTTTCCTGTGCTCCTTAAAACAAAGTCCATCAAAATAATCCATATAAAGGGGGATAGAACACAACCCTGCTTAACTCCTGATTTAATACAAAACCAGCTGCTAACCTCATTTCCTACCTTAATCGCAGCAGTGTTATTCTCGTACATAGCACTAATCACTTTAATGTATTTGTCTGGTGTACCATACAAGGATAAAACCTTTACTAAAGCTCTTCTATCAACAGAATCAAACGCTTGCTCATAATCTATAAAACTGAGGACCAAAGGTGTTTGAAAACTCAGGCACTTCTCAATTATTAGCCTAAGAGTGAAAATTTGGTTGACACATCCTCTACCTTTTCTAAAACGACACTGCTCTTCTCTTAAAACTTTGTCTACGGCATCTCTCAGTCTAAAAAGTATCATATTACTAAGCAATTTGCTACCTACAGAGACCAGACTAATGCCTCGATAATTACCACACTCACTTTTATCACCTTTCTTATAAAGTGGCTTAATTAAGGTTTTCCTAAAATCGTTAGGTACTTCCCCTTTTTCAAAAATCATATTCATAATCTTCAATAACTTATTTCTAACCTCAAAGCCACCATATTTAAGAAACTCATTTACCACCCTATCAGCACCAGGAACCTTATTATTCTTTAATCCTTTTAGTACTGTTGCTAATTCCTCCTCACAAAATAAATCTTCCTTCACATCCAAGGTATCACAAACTTTTTCATTTTCCTCTATATTTTTTCCTGCAACTCTATCTCGGTTAAGCAAGTTCTCAAAATGTTTGGCCCATCTCGCTTTAGCTTTTCCTTATCGCTAATTGCCACCCCATTCCTATCTTTAACTGGGACAAGTCCGGATTGACTACTACCTCTCAATTTGTTAACGTGCCAGTACAATATTTTACTATTATGCCGTCTAGCTACATCTTCCAGATCCTCGGCAATTTTATCCATGGCCTCCACTTCACACCTCCTTAGTTCATATTTCAATGCTTTCTCCACTTTCTTTACATTCTTTTGTTTTCATACGATCTATCACTCAGATAATTCTTGTACAAGTCCTTTCTCCTTTCTATTAAACATAAAGCTTTTTCACTAATATTCTTAGCTGCAGTTCTAGCTTTCTTCCCTAATACACCTTCAGCAACTTCACAAATTATTTTTCTAAAATTATTCCAACCATCTTCCACATTATCAAATTTTAAACTCTCAAATTTAGTATTCAACTGTTCCTGGAAAGTTTCTCTCAAATTCTCATCCTGGAGTCTACTAACATCATAACTTCCCGGGAGGTAATTACCCTTCAAATATTTCAGCTTTAAATTAACCCTTGACACTACTAGATGGTGATCTTTACTTTTAACATCAATAACAGCACTCCTATATACCCTAGTATCTTGTATTGATCCTGCCAGTCTTCGGTTTACTATAACATAATCAATAAGGTTTGCTGTCTTACCATCACGTGAATACCATGTTAGCTTATGAGCCATTTTATGACCAAACACCGTATTGGTTATAACTAGATTGTTATACCTACAAAATTGCAAAAGTCTGTATCCATTACTGTTTTCTTTTCCTACGCCAAATTTACCTAAGCTGGGATACCATCTATCCCTATTTCTACCAACCTGGGCGTTAAAATCTCCCAGTAATAACATCATATTTCTACCTGGGACCTTGTCTATTTGCTCCTGTAACTGTAAGTAAAATTCATCTGAGTCACTAGTATCTCCGTCAGTCGGTTCTACAGGGGCGTATACTACTATAAATGATACCCTGAACTTTCTAGTCATAAAATGAGCAATTAGTATTCTATTATTAATACCTTCCCAGCCTAAATAAGACTTAGCAGCTTCCTTATTCATCATGAGCCCTACTCCCTGTCTATGTACCCCATCCTTCCTGCCTGAGTAAACAAATTCTATATCACCTAATTTCATGCTTCCTACCCTTGGGATATGAGTTTCTGAAACTCCTAATAAATCCAGTTCGAATCGTCTGAATTCGTCAGTCAAAATGTCGATACGATAGTCATTTTTTAATGTCGTAACATTCCAAGTTCCAATTTTCATGTTCTTTAAATCATTGAAATTATTTTCGCCTCAGGAAAAGCAATGATCCCGGATACCAGTGTAGGACGGGGATCACATATCTTCTCAAGTCTACACCGAAGTGCTTAAGCCGGCTTAGAACCGGACAGCAAGAAGTCCGTGGGACCTCCAGTATGAATGAAGGCTTTGTGCTATCCTGGGCCCATCTTGGTCACAACATGGTTTTACAGCACTTGGCGATGCTCTTCTATCAACAAGAGCCGAAATCCTGCACAGACAATCTCAAGCTTATTACCTCCGACTCATTATATATTCATGCCTACAAATATTATGCTACTACGGGGAGGCAACCCGTAATAGATAAATTAGCTAGGAAGAGGTTTTTCAGCCCAAAGACACCCATCAAAACATACCAATCCCAGAAGAATTGTCCATTAGTCAGAATCCCGTGCGAATGCTGTGCCGTTTACTAGGCTATAATTTCAAAGAGGGGCGCCACTCCTCAAGTGGGAATAGAGTTGACCGCAAGGTCCCCAGTCTTGCAGGTACCCCGAAAAGGTCGAGGCAGCCCTTTGCAGAGGCCGTTGTCCATAGATCTGGATCTTACGCCCTGCCACAGTTGTCCTCCTATAGAGGATCCTCCCGCGATGGTGTTCTGCATCACCATGCAATTTAACCCATTACTGGGAGAAGGTTTGCAACTCATGGGACTTGTGGACAAACCAGTGGGCCCTTTTGAGTGTACATTTGAGGGGCCTTCTTCCTCCTCCGCCTGTATTTATGACCCCGGGCGAGGGTGCCCCAGATTCTATTATGGACCCCCAGGGACAAGGTCCCCCCTTGGTCCGTGCCTCCTTTGGAGGTACCCTACATATCTGTAGAGCGTTCCCCTATCGCCACCTGGGGACACGCTGAATGGCCTGGGGGAGGCCAGATAAACGGATCACTTTTGTTTTGCAAAGGCCATAACTTAACCCTTAACCCTTGTATATAAACTTAACCCTTGCTCTTTATTCTTTTTAGTGCCATTCTGAAAGTATTTATGAGAAGAACAACTGCAGTTACCGTAAAACCTTCTAAGAATGATGATGGGGATGTTGAGCTAAATAAAAAAGCCTTACGTGCGTGCAGATCGGCAAAATAGCACATCAGCACTGTAAAAGGAACGGCTAATGGAATTAAATCGAAACTTTCAGAGCATATTAAACTAAATCAAAAGAAAATATTTGTGTCCATGCTGTCAAAAGGACATGTCTGCCCCATATCAGGAACGGCTAACAATGTAAAGCTGAAGCTTATATGGGATGCTGAAGGTGACGTTGAACTAAGTCAAAAGACACTATGCACATCCATGTTTCCAAAAGGGTGCATCTTCTTTATTACAGAAACAGTTTCAGGTATGAAGCTGAAAAATTTCAGGGCATGTAAACCTAAATCAAAAGACATTATATGCACGCTCTAAGTGGACCTAGGTTGTCAAAAGGGAATATATGCACTGCAATATCTTAATATGCAATATAATACTGCAATATAACAATATAATACCATTTATTATATTATTATATAGGAAGGTACCCCGAAGTGCCCACCTCCACTGCCTCTCCCCCTAGAGGGTCCTGAAACCTGTCCACATGACAGGTCCATACCTATTGAAACTTTGACCAAGCCACATTTTACCCCAATTTTCAGTGATCTGTATATTTTTTCTGGCCTTAGTTCTGAAAGTGCAATTCCTGTTAATTGAGTAAAATTCCAAGCCGCATAAATGCTTTTTTTTCAAAATATAGGAAATGTGTTTGCATAGCCCCAAAACCACACAAATTGGGATTGAGCAAAGCTGTGAAGCCGAATAAAAAATAGAAAATAGATAGAAAATTTTTGAGAAGATAGCCCTTGAGCCGGAATTCTTAGTTGGACAGGCTTGTCTGCTCATGATGAGGACAAGCAGTCTAGTTTACCATAAAGGTATCAAAGGTAAAACAGATTTAAACTAATTAGAATTTAAGAGAATAATTGACTAGTTTAGGTAAACTAGGCAAGCAGTCTAGTTCACTATAAAGGTATTAAAGTTGAAACAGATTTAAACCAATTAAAATTTAAAAAAATAACTGACTCTCTAAAGTAAGAATTACTGAACAAAAAATTATAAGATAAAACATTATGTTAGTTATGTTGTATTTGTACACTAGAGGCAAAATTGTAAAGAAAGCACATTAACTTTTTACTGTATTAAAACTTATCATTTCTGACTGAAATCACTCCTCAAAAACAAGGAAAGATAACTATTTGGTCATTATAGAGTGTAAATAACAGATGTCTATGACCTAATTTTATTATCACTTGGCATCATGGAGCCAATTTTACTACAAAAATCAACATTTCTTAATTATGCCACAATTGGAAAGTATTCATGGTCTCTAGATAATTGCCAAAAACCATTGGATATGCTTTTCTTAAAGGTAGGAATAGAATGAGGGTTTGATCACAATTTGACTCTTTCATAACAGCTTTTCAAATGTTTTCATAACAATGTTACATAACAGCTTTACAATGTTTCATAACAGCTTTACATTAACAGCATAACAAATGTTTCATAACAGCTTTTCAAATGCCCTGATAGATAAGCAAAGTTTGCCATGTTAAGTTCAGCTTTTAAAATGGTAGTTTTCAGTCAATGCATATAGATTATATAAAGAATGTATATATATATATATATATATATATGTATATATATATATATATATATATATATATATATATATATATATATATATATATATATATATATATATATATATATATATATATATATATATAATATATATATATATATATATATATATATATATATATATATATATATTATATATATATATATATATATATATATATGAATATATATATACATATATACATATATATATATATATATATATATATATATATATATATATATATATATATATATATATATATATATATATATATATATATACATATATATATATATATATATATATATATATATATATATATATATATATATATTATATATATATATATATATATATATATATATATATATATATATATATATATATATATATATATATATATATATATATATATATATTATATATATATATATATATATATATATATATATATATATATATATATATATATATATATATATATATATATATATATATATATATATAGTATATATATATATATATATATATATATATATATCTATATATATATATATATATATATATATATATTATATATATATATATATATATATATATATATATATATATATATATATATATATATATATATGTATATATATATACCTACATTTATATACCTACATTTATATAAGAGAATTGCAAAAAATACATTTGATATGGTTTATAAGTTATATAAAACGTTCAAAAATAAGCAAAAAACCAAGGTCACTTTTTTATCTCAAGTTCTACTACAACGATTCTAGGAATTTTTCTTCAATTAATATTTTAATTTAACAAAAAACAAGAGAAAAAAAATCATTCATTCGCAATGTCTGTCACTGGCTCCACAATGATTAACTTCAGTTTCATTGTCAATAATATAGGTGACGACCAACTCATCTGGCATGGGTGTCAACCCCGCCATTATCCATCTTCTGATCTCGGGGAATTCAAATATCCTTATCCTGATTTCTGGAAATTCATCTAATCTAATTATAAGACATCAATTTTTTCCTGAAACATTGAATATTGTTAGATGTATTTATGGGTGTATCCTTAGTTGTTATTACATCTTGCATAAACAAGTTGTTTTATTCTGAATAAAGATTTATATTTGAAAACAATTTCGCTTTTGCCATACTTATTTCAATCCTAGCGTACGAAGACATTTTTCAGTCTAACATTCATGGAACCCATTTACTCTGATTGGGTCAAGATTGATGGTGACTTTATAAGAGCTCGTAAGAACTATACTGAATACGGAAAAAACATAGAGTTTAGAATAACTCATGCTAAATATTTGTAATATTATAGTCATGGATGATGAAGATGCTGATTCTTGTAAAGAAGAAGCAGATGAAGAAAAATTGAAGCAGCTTAGTTCTGATAGTGGAGCGTTACTGTCGTCCAAATCAAGAAAGAAAAAAGTCAAGGAAAGATTTCAGCAAGAACTCCTAGCTTTGGAGCAGGAACATGAACTTTAGATTGAAGTATAAAGGATTTATATGAATAAATCTAAAATTTATAGTTTTGTATGTCCAAAGCTCTAAGAATGTGAATATTTATGTTAAAATTTTTTTCAAGAAATCTAGAAAGATACACCTAAACAACTATTCTTTAGTTAAGTCAACAACCACTATCCTTTATTTAATGTTGATAATAAGAAACATCGTAATTTCTAATTTAAATGTTTGATGAAACCTGGCCCAAAAAGTCCCAAATTAATTCACCAGATCAATGCAAGATGTTTTCATGGTTAAAGTGTTTTGACGGGAAAACGATAGCATTTTGGAAATAAAACATTGTTAAGCATGGAAAATGATTTAAAAGAAAGACCAATCATGATAAAAAAAAAAAAATGCTTTTTTGAATATAGGGGGAAAGAATTACAATCGAATACCTCCTTATTTATGCTAAGAGAAGAAATCATAACCAGAGACTTTACTTAGAAACATCAAAATTTCTATTTTAAAAGTGTGATAAAACCTGGCCAATCAAGTTTTATTAAAAATTAATTCATCAGATCAATGGAGGATATTTTCATGGTTAAAGCTTTTCAACGGGAAAACGATAATACAGTGCAAATAAAATAGTGTTAAAGAAGAAAAATAATTTAAAAGAAAGACCATTCACAATAAAACAATGATTTTGTGAATATAGGGGAAAATAATCACTATTGAATACCTCCTTATTTACGCTAAGAGACGGAACCATGACCAGAGAAATTTTGAGATTTTCTTATAGACATCTCAATTCATAGACGGAATAATTTCTCTTCTTTTTAAGTTTTAATGTTTATTTTATTCTTCAATATAAAACGAATACTTTATATAGAAACATCATCATTTCTAATCTATTAAATGTGCAATGAAACCTGTCCCACCAACCACTATTAAAAATTAATTCATCAGATCAATGCAAGATATATTCTAGGTTAACGCTTTCGACGGGAAAACCATAGCAAAACATAATAAAATTTTTCCTAAAATTTTATTTGTTTCAATTTTTGATTTTCTTATCAATTTTGTATAGTATGTAGATTGAACTTGAATATTTAAGTGAGACAAAGCAGGCGTCAGCCAAAATTTGAACGTTATATTATTTTCTAAAATTCCTTTTATTATCATTTTTTTATTGTCATTTTACTATCAGTTAACAACAGTTAAGTTGAGTACATTTAGGTTAGGTTAGCATGAGACTCATGTTAACCTAACCTAAATGCACTTAGCTTAAACTTTGTTAACTTAATGTAACCTAACCTGTCCACATAAGCTGATGTGCGCTTTAGCTACTGATTTTGGCTGTAGGTACCCTGTGGTAGGTCATATGGTCTAATATTTAAATGTCATGATGGTGTAACCTCGCTCTATTTGTAACCCTTAACTGGTAGGGTGTTTTTTATAACACTCATGGTAGGGTGTGGTCAAAATGGCCCCAATCTTCTGAAGGGTACCAGTCAATAAAATATTTAGATGGAAACATGAGCTTTTATTTGCAAATTTATTGACATAACTACCATTGAAACCAATAGAAAGTTTGTTTCTAGATGCAGCTTGAGCACACAGTCACTGCATGTTCCTTACAGACACTATTTTTTACAGATGGCACAGCATAGGGTAGTCTTGCGGTCCTTTTCCCTGGGACAGATACCACATCGAGCTCGTTTGGCTGCAGACTGTTGTTCCCCAGTGTTCTGGCTTTCTGCAAAGGGAATCCCAGCAACCTGACATGTAAGTCGACGAAGTTCTCGTGGCAGAACTTTGTTTGAAGATCTGATGGTGCAAAATGGTCGGACCAAAGCCATACCGAACCTCATGAGGACCTCACGGCGGGAAATGCTCTTCTCTCGATTGCTAGATTGATTTACAATCACAGAAACGTTCACACCAGCAACGTCTAATAGAGCAAAAAACACTGCTATTGGCCAACGGCGGTTTCTACGGCATCTGGTATAGTTCGGGCATTTCTGGTCCAAACTGTCAACTCCACTCTTTGTTGAGTTGTAAAATTCAACAATTTCCGGTTTTCCCGTGTATTTGTCGACTTTAGGAGTGTGATGCATCGATGATATCAACACGAAGGCCTTGTTTTTCTTTGGTACATATGAAACCACTGTTTTATCACTTTTAAAGCCAAAGAGTGAACTTCTTTCCTGGCGAGTTTTTGTTTGGCAGGAAACTGTCAGATATTTCACGCTTGTTTTTCTTTACAGTCCCTACATAGGTCAGCTTCTGTTTTAGAAGCTCATCCACGAGCTGAACGGAACTGTACCAATTGTCGGCCGTGATATTTCTGCCTGAGCCAGAGATGGTCCTCGTCAAAGTAAGGGCTGTCCCAGTTAGTACCGAAAGATGCTCAGATCCAAGCAACTTTGTCTCCTTTCCACAATAAATTAACTCATCGCAGAGATAGAAAGTACGGGCGTCTGCTAGGCACTGCATTTTGATGCCGTATTTGTTGGGTTTTGTAGGAATGCACATACGAAAATGACATCTGCCTCTAAACCCGATAAACATCTCTAGTCTGAAGGAGAGTAAAGTTTGTTGCATTTTCCAACAAACTGCTTGTAAATATCGAGTATCGGTGCAAGTGGTGTTCCTCTTGCTAGAGGGGTCGATGGATCGTCAAAGCGAAGGCAGGCCTCAATGTAGAGGAACCTTTTCAGGCTCTTGGTCGCTCGAAAAATATCTCTCCCAGTCCCATCGCTGGCAAACAGGCCAGTTGCATCTTCGTTTCCTGACTTGAAAACTCCGGCAAGGTATATGAGACCAAAAAATGCCCGAAGTTCTACCTGATTAATTGGCTTCGTAAATGTCTGCTTATCCAGTAGATCGGCTGCAAATTTGCATGACAGAGGTCCATTTTTCTGTTGGTTTGCTCCATCACTGCATCAATAATATTTTCAGGGAAAGAAAACCCCAAGCAGTTTCTGGTTGCAAAAGTTGACCTTTTCGTGCTGGTCCTTTGGGGTCAGCTCGTTCAGTCACGATGTTTATAGCTCTGGTTAGTCTCGGGGTGGTGCATTTTTTTTACCAATTTTTTGTTCTGTCACGTCCTAGTACCACATCATTGCGGGTCGATCTTTTGGTTCTCTGAGAAAGAGGCACATCATCGAGGTCTGGCTGACTTGGAGCTGGTGATGGCTGTTCTCCGAATGGACTTGAAGGAGCGGTAGCTTCATTGGATTCTTCTGCGCTTTCTTCTGATGATACAATTTCATCTGGAACAGGTGTTCCTGCTCGTCATTCAATGGTCTGTAGTCATCGTCGTTCTGGGTGTCGGATCCACTTGATAAATCGTCATCTTCTTCAAGTATCTGAATGATATCTTCCTCTGTGAGGCGCTTCTTAGCTTGGGTATCCATTCTTTCTGCAAGGGCAAAAGAAAATGTTAAAGATTTCCATATGAATAACTTTTTGACACTGAAAGAAAAGGTGTAAAAGGAAAGAGAAGAAAAGAAAAAGGCTGAAAGAAAGGTGAAAAAGGCCGGAAAAGGTAGGTGAAAAAGGACAAAACAGAGAAATTAAAAAGTGAAATCCAACTAGAATTTACGAAAGAACAATTAAGTCATTCTTGGCAATGACAGAAACGTGTAATACTAGTAACAAATATCATATTTCTTCAAAAAAAAAAATCTTCATTTTCCTTTTTTTTTGTAACGTTAATGGTAGGGTGGGGTCAAAATGACCCCAGACCACTCTTTCCTACTCTGCCTTTGGTGCCAGCTACTCGACTGATTGTATGCTTCAACACCACCAAGTTTCCGGAGAATACACGAGAAAACAGCGCTTTGCTCCTAACGGCATAGGAGGAAGACACTCTCAAAGGGTCCTTGGGTCAAAAAGACCCCACCCTACCAGTTAATGGTTAATAATCAGGAAGATTTACCTGTTTACTTATGCTAATGTTTTCGCTGTAGGTACCCCATGTTAGGTTAAATGGTCAAATATTTACATGTCATGATGTTGCAATCTCGCTCCATTTTTCAATAATCATGAAAACTTTATTAGAATTTTTAGTTGCTTGAGTTTGAATTTGTTAACTTATCTTAAAAGAACCGTGACACGTATATCACTTTCTATTAGTGCTATGAAAAGTGCTGTTCGTCTGTCAAAATATGTTGAAATATATAATATATAGGCTCCTTTATTTAAGGTATTACGCTAAGAAACTTCTTCATGACGCAAGTGTTATTAATTTTCTTCAAGATACAGGTATATGTTACGTAATAGGGAATCTTTCTAAGATATGCAGATGTTTTTTTACATAAAAAATAGTGTTTTTTTTCTTTGATATCCTTAAAGAATCCGAGAGGACCAGAAAAAACTTTCAGACTCCCTTAAGAAAGGATAAGGCCCAAATTGATCGAAACCCAATATTTTCATGCTTCACACACACAAAACAATTTTCTGTCTGCAAACAAAGGATTTTCCTACATTAATAGGAGCAGAAGCGTTACACATTCTAGGTATCTATTGATTTTCAAGGAACTACAGGAATTTTATTGTTCAAGGAACTACATGACAAACAAAGGGTGTCCCGCTTTTTCCAGGAACAGAAGCATCAGGTGATCGTTCTATTGATTTTCTATGAACAAGAGCCTCGTTATTCTTCTAGCAGGAACCGAGTAATTCCCATTGTTCGCAGGCGGTATAAAATGGGT
Source organism: Artemia sinica (assembly GCA_027921565.1). Classification (NCBI taxonomy): domain Eukaryota; kingdom Metazoa; phylum Arthropoda; class Branchiopoda; order Anostraca; family Artemiidae; genus Artemia; species Artemia sinica. The sequence continues at coordinate 8,896,860 of CM051258.1, read as the reverse complement.
ATTGAACGAGCATTCTCATCAGTCTTGTGTTAGACCTGGAACGTGATACATCAAGATAAAAATGGATATGTCTAAAAGATACCAACAGGTAACGCTCTATCTAAATATACTTTCTTCATCCCCCCTTCCAAAAAATGGGAGACATTGTAGACAAATCTAACCTACTATAACTCTCTATATTAGATTAACAGCAAAAACCCCACCCCAACCCACATAACACAGATTTATTGGTGGTATAATAATCTTATTTTCTTCCATCATAACGATTTATTTTTAATTATATTTCATATTCAAAAGGTACTTTATTGCTAACCTAACAGATGGGTAAACACTACTTATTTAACATTCGTTAACTATTTAGGGCTTAAAGCGAACAGCCGATGTAACCTAATTGAGCGAAAGGGTACATTCTTGCCAGCTGGTAGATATGAACACTCTAATAGCATTTAATCTGGACAAATGGCTTCACAATAAAGATGCTTTTACTGTTAAAACTGATTGACTTGCATATACGCTAAATCTTTGATTTTTGAGGGGGTGAACCCAAATTTAAAGTATCTAGGTTTAGCAACTCAGTATGGAAAAAAAGTGGTTTGAAATCAATAGAAGAAATCCTTTTAAAAAGTATTGTGATAAGAAGTTTGGATGGGGCTGTGCGCAAGTTTGACTAATTTAAGTTTAGAAGCGTAATACGAATTAAAGTGCAATGAAAATAATAAAGGAAGGCTTTTGAAAGGTATAGTGGTAAAAAATTTGTATAGGGGTGTATGCAAATCTAATTTATCTAGGCTTAGGAACGTAGTATTAAAAAAAAATGGTTTGAAATCAATAGAAGGAGCCTTTCAAAAAGTGTGATGATAAGACTTTGGTATAGGGATGTTTGCAATCTGAATAATTTAAGTTTAGGAGCGTAATAGGGAATTAAATGCTTTGAAATTAATAAAAGGAAGGCTTTTGAATAGTATGTGTGTAAGAAATCGTAAAGGTATATGCAAATCTGAATAATCTGCCCTTAGATGCAAAATAATGAAAAAAGTGTTTTGAAATTTGAAAGGAAGGCTATTGAATAGTATGGTGATGAAAAATTCATATTGGGGTGTACGCAAATCTGAAAAATTTATATTTAGGAGGTCAATACGGAAAAATAGGGATAAAATTACTAACATGAGGGATTTTGAATAGTTTGCTGGTATGTAATTATTATGGGGGTACACAAATCCAGAAAATTTAGGCTTAAGGGTGAGATATGGAAAAAAGAGGTTTAAAATCAAAAGAAGTAAGCCTTTTGAATAGTTTTGTGGTAAAAAATTGGTAGGGGATTGTAGAAAAATCTGAACAATCTTGGTTTAGGACTGCATTATTGATAACTAGGTTTTAAAAAATGAAGCTTTTTGAATAGTATGATGGTAAGAAATTGGTATAGGGATGTCCAAAAGCCGGAATAACCTGGGTGTAGGAGCGCAATATTTAATTAATTAGTTTTAAATTAATAAAAGGTAGCCATTCAAAAAGTATTATGGTAAGAAATTGAAATGGGGGTGTACGCAAATCTGGATAAACTAGCTTTTTATTGAAAAAAATTTCTTTCATAATTTTCATGTTTATTCTCGTGGACCCTGAAGACTACTTCGAAACTTAACAATTCAAATTGGAAGGTCTCTAACATTCCATTTGGGGGGGGGGGTTAAATAAGAATGAGTTGAATTTAAGGGGTGACATGTTGAAAATAATATGTATTCTTTTACTTCATGAAGAAATTAAAATTTAATTTCTTTTCCAGGAAAATTATGAGCTTCCCCCCCATTAAGAAGGCGAGGAGGGGAGCTGAACCAAGCGTGCCTATTGCCCAAGATGCTTTTCCATTACAGGGAGGGCATGCAGAAACTTCGACCCCAAACAAGAGGAGAATACGGTTCTTATGCCAGATAGACTGGCCAGGCCTTCTATGCCCTCCAACACTCATCGCAATTAAGTTGCTGGCTCATTTATGCCCAACATACAAGATGGAGCTGTCAATCCTATCGTGAGTAAAATTATGGATATTTTTTCATAAAGCTTATCGTTTTTTCTACCTAATGTATATTATTTTCAAGTTAATAAAGGGTTCTTTTTTATAGTTTTCTTAGGAGATCCAAAACTTCCCAAAAAATGGACTTTTCATCATGCTTTGAAACTGAAAGCCTAATATTTCTTTATTTCGACAAATTAAACTTTTTTTGTCAAAAATGCGTTTGTTTTGACACAGGGTTTCAGTACTTCATGTACGCAATCCTTGTCACATGGCATAAACCCAAGGCAATGGATGCCGCTAGGACACATTTAGACAATTTAGCAGTTAGTGGGTTGGGGAGGGGTTAGAGTTCCTTAAAGTAGATAATAACTGTTTAAAGGGGCAATATCCTGTAACACTTAACGGGATAGATATTTTTAGAGGGCCAACGAGCACTTAAAGATTGGGGTTTCAGTATTGCAGTATAATACAGATTATGAAGGGGGGTAACTTCAAGATAAAAAGGGGTGATATATTCAGTAATGGCTCCGTCCATTGAATCGGTGAAACACTGGGTATGGCTTCTCTACGAATCTGCGAGACAACATGATGCATTTGAACATTTCTTATCTATTTACTACACTAGTTAGGTTATAAGTGAGGGTTAAAAACATTGGGAGGGGTTCAAAATCCCTCATCTTAGTAATTTTATCCCTATTTTTTTCGTATTGACCTCCTAAATATAAATTTTTCAGATTTGCGTACACCCCAATATCAATTTTTCACCACCATACTATTCAATAGCCTTCCTTTCAAATTTCAAAACACTTTTTTTTCAATATTGTGCATCTAAGGGCAGATTATTCAATTTACATATACCTTTACGATTTCTTACCACCATACTATTCAAAAGCCTTCCTTTTATTAATTTCAAAGCACTTAATTCCCTATTACCCTCCTAAACTTAATTATTCAGATTTGCAAATATCCCTATACCAACGTCTTATCATCACACTTTTTGAAAGGCTTCCTTCTATTGATTTCAAACAATTTTTTTAATACTACGTTCCTAAGCCAAGATAAATTAGATTTGCATACACCCCTATACAATTTTTTACCACTATACCTTTCAAAAGCATTCCTTTATTATTTTCAATGCACTTTAATTCGTATTACGCTTCTAAACTTAAATTATTCAAACTTGCGCACACCCCCATCCAAACTTCTTATCACCATACTTTTCAAAAGGCTTTCTTCTATTGATTTCAAACCAATTTTTTCCATACTGAGTTGCTAAACCTAGATATTTTAAATTTGTGTTCACCCCCTCAAAAATCAAAGATTTAACGTATATGTAAGTCAATCAGTTTTAACAGTAAAAGCATCTTTATTGTGAAGCCATTTGTCCGGATTAATGCTATTAGAGTGTTCATATCTACCAGCTGGCAAGAATGCACCCTTTCACTCAATTAGGTTACATCGGCTGTTCGCTTTAAGCCCTAAATAGTTGACGAATGTTAAATAAGTAGTGTTTGCCCATCTGTTAGGTTATCAATAGTGTACCTTTTGAATATGAAATATAATTTAGAATAAATCGTTATGATGGAACAAAATAAGATTATTATACCACCATAAAACTGTGTTATGTGGGTTGGGGTGGGGTTTTTGCTGTTAATCTAATATAGAGAGTTACAGTAGGTTAGATTTGTCTACAATGTCTCCGATTTTTTGGAGGGGGGGGGAAGAAAGTATATTTAGATAGAGCGTTTCCCTGTTGGTATCTTTTAGATATATCCATTTTTTATCTCGATGTATCACGTTCCAGGTCTAACACAAGACCTATGAGAATGATCGTTCAATAACCATTTTTATACCCACTGCGAACAATGAGAATTACTCGGTTCCTTCTAGAAGAATAGCAATGCTCTTGTTCATAGAAAATCAATAGAACGATCACCTGATGCTTCTGTTCCTGGAAAAAGCGGGACACCCTTTGTTTGTCATGCTAGTACAATAACATTCCTTTAGTTCCTTGAAAATCAATAGACACCTAGAATGTGTAACGCTTCTGCTCCTATAAATGTAGGGAAATCCTTTGTTTGCAGACAAAAAATTGTTTTGTGTGTGGGAAGCATGAAAATATTGGGTTTCGATCAATTTGGGCCTTATCCTTTCTTAAGGGAGTCTGAAAGTTTTTTTCTGGCCCTCTCGGGTTTTTTAAAGATATCAAAGAAAAAACACTATTTTTTATGTAACAGACATCTGCATATTTTAGAAAAATTCCCTATTACGTAACATATACCTGTATCTTGAAGAAAATTAATAACACTTGCGTCATGAAGAAGTTTCTTAGTGTAATACCTTAAATAAAGGAGCCTATATATTATATATTTCAATATATTTTGACAGACGAACAGAACTTTTCATAGCACTAACAGAAAGTGATATACATGTCACGGTTCGTTTAAGATAAGTTAACAAATTCAAACTCAAGCAACTAAAATTCTAATAAAGTTTTCATGATTATTGAAAAATAGAGCGAGATTGCACCATCATGACATGTAAATATTTGACCATTTAACCTAACATCGGTACCTACAGCGAAACATTAGCATAAGTAAACAGGAAAATTTTCCTGATTATTAACCCTTAATTGGTAGGGTGGGGTGTTTTTGACCCCAAGGACTCTTTGAGAGTGTATTCCTCTTATGCCGTTAGGAGCAAAGCGCTGTTTTCTCGTGTATTCTCCGGAAACTTGGTGGTGTTGAAGCATACAATCTGTCGAGTAGCTGGCACCAAAGGCAGAGTAGTAAAGAGTGGTCAGGGGTCATTTTGACCCAACCCTACCATTAACGTTACAAAAAAAGGAAAATGAAGATTTGTTTTTTTGAAGAAATATGATATTTGTTGCTAGTATTACACGTTTCTGTCATTGCCAAGAATGACTTAATTGTTTTTTCCTAAATTCTAGTTGGATTTCACTTTTTAATTTCTCTGTTTTGTCCTTTTTCACCTTTTCTTTTCCGGCCTTTTTCACCTTTTCTTTCAGCCTTTTTCTTTTCTTCTTTTTCCTTTTTCACCTTTTCTTTCAGTGTTGAAAAGTTATTCATATGGAAATCTTAACATTTTCTTTTGCCCTTACAAAAAGAATGGATACCCAAGCTAAGAAGCGCCTTACAGAGGAAGATATGATTCAGATACTTGAAGAAGGTGACGATTTATTAAGTGGGTCCGACACCCAGAACGATGATGACTACAGACCATTGAATGACGAGCAGGAACACCTTGTTTCCAGATGAAATTTTATCATCAGAAGAAAGCGCAGAAGAATCCAATGAAGCTACCGCTCCTTCAAGTCAATTCAGAGAACAGCCATCACCAGCTCCAAGTCAGCCAGACCTCGATGATGTGCCTCTTTCTCAGAGAACCAAAAGATCGACCCGCAAGGATGTGCTACTAGGACGTGACAGAACAGCAAAGTGGTCAAAAAGTGCGCCACCCCGAACGAACCAGAGCTATTAACATCGTGACTGAATGAGCTGGCCCCAAGGACCAGCACGAAAAGGTCAACCTTTGCAACCAGAAACTGCTTGGGGTTTTCTTTTCCCTGAAAATATTATTGATGCAGTGGTGGAGCATACCAACAGAAAAATGGATCTCCGTCGTAAGAATTTTGCAGCCGATCTACTGGATAAGCAGACATTTACGAAGCCAACTGATCAGGTAGAACTTCGGGCATTTTTTGGTCTCATATACCTTGCCGGAGTTTTCAAGTCAGGAAACGAAGATGCAACTGGCGTGTTTGCCAGCGATGGGACTAGGAGAAATATTTTTCGAGCGACCATGAGCCTGAAAAGGTTCCTCTACATTGAGGCCTGCCTTCGCTTTGACGATCCATCAACCCCTCTAGCAAGAGTAACGCCGCTTGCACCGATATTCAATATTTACAAGCAGTTTTGTTGGAAACTGCAGCAAACTTTACTCTCCTTCAGACTAGAGATGTTTATCGGGTTTAGAGGCAGATGTCATTTTCGTATGTACATTCCTACAAAACCCAACAAATACGGCATCAAAATGCAGTGCCTAGCAGACACCCGTACTTTCCATCTCTGCAATGTGTTCATTTACTGTGAAAAGTAGACAAAGTTGCTTGGATCCGAGCATCCTTCGGTACTAACTAGGACAGCCCTTACTTTGACGAGGACCATCTCTGCCTCAGGCAGAAATATCATGGCCGACAATTGGTACAGTTCCGTTCAGCTCGTGGATGAGCTTCTAAAACAGATGCTGACCTATGTAGGGATTTTAAAGAAAAACAAGCGTGAAATACCTGACAGTTTCCTGCCAAACAAAACTTGCCAGGAAGGGAGTTCACACTTTGGCTTTAAAAGTGATAAAACAGTGGTTTCATATGTGCCAAAGAAAAACAAGGCCGTCGTATTGAATTTTACAACTCAACAAAGAGTGGAGTTGACAGTTTGGACCAGAAATGCCCGAACTATACCACATGCCGTAGAACACGCCGTTTGCCAATGGCTGTTCTTTTTGCTCTATTAGACGTTGCTGGTGTGAACGTTTCTGTGCTTGTAAATCAAACTAGCAATCAAGAGAAGAGCATTTCCCACCGTGAGGTCCTCATAAGGTTATTTACGGCTTTGGTCCGACCAATTTGCGCCATCAGATCTTCAAACAAAGTTCTGCCACGAGAACTTCGTCGACTTACATGCCAGGTTGCTGGGATTCCCTTTGCAGAAAGCCAGAACACTGGGGAACAACATTCTGCAGCCAAACGAGCTCGATGTGGTATCTGTCCCAGGGAAAAGGACCGCAAGACTACCCTATGCTGTGCCATCTGTAAAAATAGTGTCTGTAAGGAACATGCAGTGACTGTTTGCTCAAGCTGCATCTAGAAACAAACTTTCTATTGGTTTCAATGGTAGTTATGTCAACAGATTTGCAAATAAAAGCTCATGTTTCCATCTAAATATTTTATCGACTGGTACCCTTCAGAAGACTGGGGTCATTTTGACCACACCCTACCATGAGTGTTATAAAAAACACCCTACCAGTTAAGGGTTACAAATAGAGCGAGATTATACCATCATGACATTTAAATATTAGACCTTCTGACCTACCACAGGGTACCTACAGCCAAAATCAGTAGCTACAGCGTACATCAGCTTTTGTGGACAGGTTAGGTTACATTAAGTTAAAAAAGTTTAAGCTAAGTGCATTTAGGTTAGGTTAACATGAGTCTCGTGCTAACCTAACCTAAATGTACTCAACTTAACTGTTGTTAACTGATAGTAAAATGACAATAAAAAAATGATAATAAAAGGAATTTTAGAAAATAATATAACGTTTAAATTTTGGCTGACGCATGCTTTGTCTCACTTAAATATTCAAGTTCAATCTACATACTATACAAAATTGCTAAGAAAATTAAAAATTGAAATAAATTAAATTTAATTTTGTTTTGCTATGGTTTTCCCCTCGAAAGCGTTAACCTAGAAAATATCTTGCATTGATCTGATGAATTAATTTTTAATAGTGGTTGGTGGGCCAGGTCTCATTGTACATTTAATAGATTAGAAATGATGATGTTTCTGTTTAAAGTATTCGTTTTTATAAAATCACCATCAATCTTGACCCAATCAGAGTAAATGGGTTCCATGAATGTTAGACTGAAAAATGTCTTCGTACCCTAGGATTGAAATAAGTATGGCAAAAGCGAAATTGTTTTCAAATATAAATCTTTATTCAGAATAAAACAACTTGTTTATGCAAGATGTTATAACGACTAAGGATACACCCATAAATACATCTAACAATATTCAATGTTTCAGGAAAAAATAGATGTCTTATAATAAGATTAGATGAATTCCCAGAAATCAGGATAAGGATATTTGAATTCCCCGAGATCAGAAGATGAATAATGGCGGGGTTGACACCCATTCCAGATGAGTTGGTCGTCACCTATATTATTGACAATGAGAATGAAGTTAATCATTGTGGAGCCAGTGACAGACATTTTAAATGAATGATTTTTTTATCTTGTTTTTTGTTAAATTAAAATATTAATTTGAAGAAAAATTCCTAGAGTGATTATAGTAGAACTTGAGATAAAAAGTGACCTTGGTTTTTTGCTTATTTTTGAACGTTTTATATAACTTATAAACTATATCAAATCTATTTTTTTGCAATTCTCTTATATAAATGTAGGTATATAAATGTAGGTATATATATATATATGTATATATATATATATATATATATATATATATATATATATATATATATATATGTATATATATATATTATATATATATATATATATATATATATATATATATATATATATATATATATATATATATTATATATATATATATATATATATATATATATATATATATATATATATATATATATATATATATATATATATATATATATATATATATATATATATATATATATATATATATATGTATATACATATATATATATATACATTTTTTACATAATCTATAAGCATTGACTGAAAACTACTATTTTAAAAGCTGAACTTAACATGGCAAACTTTTCTTATCTATCAGGGCAAAGCAGCAGTAGTTTGCAATAGTCCTATAATCTAATATTAGTGAGTGGCTTTGCCATATGTTAGACTATATTGAAATGATATGAAGTCAGATAGTAGACATTAGTGGCAACATTACTAAGGACTACACAAATCATTCTTCCATTCCTTTTCTTTGGATTGCAATATGGGTTTGCTTAGATACTGAATAACATTTTGTCCGAAAGGCGATTATTTACCAAAGTAATTTTTGACTGCTCGTTTTTACCAAAATTTATGTATACAATCAACTCTCAATAACTCGAACCTGGATAACTCGAAGTCTTTGATTTCTCGAATTATTTTCATTCCCCCTGGAAAACCCTTTGAAAATAGTTGACATTAGTGGCATCATTATTAATGACTACGCAAATCATTCTTCCATTCCTTTTCTTTGGATTGCAATATTGGATTGTTTAGATACTGAACAGTAGGGAGGGCATAATGACTACAGAACGAACACCGTGCTGCCATCTACAATTGAGTCTAACGCCGACTGGACATAGTTTATTCAAGGATTATCGATCGAATCTAATGGGGTCAAGGTCAATTGATTTATTTGTTGTTTCCAAGTGTATTGTCTCCGGAGTGAAGTTTGCACATGCGCATTGACGGTGGGGAGAGATGTATTGATCTAGGGCGTCGACTAGGACAAGTGGATTTCCGACAAATTGATTGCTTAAACAAAGGGGAAGTGGATTTCCGAAAAATTGATTGCGTAACCGAGGGGGAAGGTATTGATCCGATAACGGGAAACAGGATCACGTGTCTTTCTCTAAGCCAATCAGGGGGCCGGAAATATTAGCGGGAGAGGATTGCAGAAAATATAAGGAAAGAATTTTTGCTATAGTTTTTATTAGTGTGTGAATAGAATTCAAAGTAGTGGGAACAGTTTGACTTTACTCATTTGGATATATTTGTGCTGATGATGAGTGGAATGTTTACCCTATTAGAAGTTGATAGCGGGGTTGGTAGCAATAATACAAGAGCACCAAACATTGCGGTGGAAATAACACGAGGATCACGGCTTTGTCTGGAATGGGATGAAGTATATGCAAGATAGTGATATCCTTGAGCAAATTTAAAATGGAGGATCAATTATGCTTCGGTGCAAAAGTTGATATAGCGCATGTGAATAGGCTTCAATATACTTTAAGTGCATTAGTGAAACATATAGAAGACAATAAACTGTATCGCTAATTGTACATGTCTAGTATTGTTGTTGTAATTATCCAATAAAATCGTTTTGAAATCGAAAATGTTCCCTTTCTTTCTGTTAGAATATTAGGCTAACGATTCATGGTCAGTCTAGAGTCAGCAGTTATAGTGAAAGGATTGAAAAATGAATAAATTTGAGAAAGAGAGAAAGCCAAACCTAACCTTATTAGGACCTCACGGCGGAAAATGCTCTTCTCTTGATTGCTAGTTTGATTTACAAGCACAGAAACGTTCACACCAGCAACGTCTAATAGAGCAAAAAACACTGCCATTGGCCAACGGTGTATTCTACGGCATGTGGTATAGTTCGGGCATTTCTGGTCCAAACTGTCAACTCCACTCTTTGTTGAGTTGTAAAATTCAACAATTTCCGGTTTTTTCGTGTATTTGTCGAATTTAGGAGTGTGATGCATCGATGATATCAACACGACGGCCTTGTTTTTCTTTGGCAGATATGAAACCACTGTTTTATCACTTTTAAAGCCAAAGAGTGAACTCCCTTCCTGGCGAGTTTTGTTTGGCAGGAAACTGTCAGGTATTTCACGCTTGTTTTTCTTTACAGTCCCTACATAGGTCAACTTCTGTTTTAGAAGCTCATCCACGAGCTGAACGGAACTGTACCAATTGTCGGCCGTGATATTTCTGCCTGAGCAAGAGATGGTCCTCGTCAAAGTAAGGGCTGTCCTAGTTGGTACCGAAAGATGCTCGGATCCAAGCAACTTTGTCTCCTTTCCACAATAAATGAACTCATTAAAGAGATAGAAAGTACGGGCGTCTGCTAGGCACTGCATTTTGATGCCGTATTTGTTGGGTTTTGTAGGAATGTACATACGAAACTGACATCTGCCTCTAAACCCGATAAACATCTCTAGTCAGAAGGAGAGTAAAGTTTGCTGCAGTTTCCAACAAACTGCTTGTAAATATCGAATATCGGTGCAAGCGGCGTTCCTCTTGCTAGAGGGGTCAATGGATCGTCAAAGCGAAGACAGGCCTCAATGTAGAGGAACCTTTTCAGGCTCATGGTGGCTCGAAAAATATCTCTCCCAGTCCCATCGCTGGCAAACAGGCCAGTTGCATCTTCGTTTCCTGACTTGAAAACTCCGGCAAGGTAAATGAGACCAAAAAATGCCCGAAGTTCTACCTGATCAATTGGCTTCGTAAATGTCTGCTTATCCAGTAGATCGGCTGCAAAATTTGCACGACAGAGTTCCATTTTTCTGTTGGTATGCTCCACCACTGCATCAATAATATTTTCAGGGAAAAGAAAATCCCAAGCAGTTTCTGGTTGCCAAGGTTGACCTGTTCGTGCTGGTCCTTTGGGGCCAGCTCGTTCAGTCACGATGTTTATAGTTCTGGTTCGTCTCGGGGTGGTGCACTTTTTGACCACTTTATTGTTCTGTCACGTCCTAGTAGCAGATCCTTGCGGGTCGATCTTTTGGTTCTCTGAGAAAGAGGCACATCATCGAGGTCTGGCTGACTTGGAGCTGGTGATGGCTGTTCTCCGAATTGACTTGAAGGAGCGGTAGCTTCATTGGATTTTTCTGCGCTTTCTTCTGTTGATGAAATTTCATCTGGAACAAGGTTTTCCTGCTCGTCATTCAATGGTCGGTAGTCATCGTCGTTCTGGGTGTCGGATCCACTTGATAAAAAGTCATCTTCTTCAAGTATCTGAATGATATCTTCCTCTGTAAGGTGCTTCTTAGCTTGGGTATCCATTCTTTCTGTAAGGGCAAAATAAAATGTTAAAGATTTCCATATGAATAACTTTTCGACACTGAAAGAAAAGGTGAAAAAGGAAAGAGAAGAAAAGAAAAAGGCTGAAAGAAAAAGTGGAAAAGGCCGGAAAAGAAAAGGTGAAAAAGGACAAAACAGAGAAATTAAAAAGTGAAATCCAACTAGAATTTACGAAAAAACAATTAAGTCATTCTTGGCAATGACAGAAACGTGTAATACTAGCAACAAATATCATATTTCTTCAAAAAAACATATCTTCACTTTCCTTTTTTTGTAACGTTAATGGTAGGGTGGGGTCAAAATGACCCCAGACCACTCTTTCCTACTCTGCCTTTGGTGCCAGCTACTCGACAGATTGTATGCTTCAACACCACCAAGTTTCCGGAGAATACACGAGAAAACAGCGCTTTGCTCCTAACGGCATAGGAGGAATACACTCTCAAAGGGTCTTGGGGTCAAAAAGACCCCACCCTACCAGTTAAGGGTTAATAATCAGTAAAATTTACCTGTTTACTTATGCTAATGTTTCGCTGTAGGTACCCGATGTTAGGTTAAATGGTCAAATATTTACATGTCATGATGGTGCAATCTCGCTCTATTTTTCAATAATCATGAAAACTTTATTAGAATTTTCAGTTGCTTGAGTTTGAATTTGTTAACTTATCTTAAACGAACCGTGACACGTATATCACTTTCTATTAGTGCTATGAAAAGTGCTGTTCGTCTGTCAAAATATATTGAAATATATAATATATAGGCTCCTTTATTTAAGGTATTACGCTAAGAAACTTCTTCATGACGCAAGTGTTATTAATTTTCTTCAAGATACAGGTATATGTTACGTTATAGGGAATTTTTCTAAAATATGCAGATGTCTGTTACATAAAAATAGTGTTTTGTCTTTGATATCTTTAAAAAACCCGAGAGGGCCAGAAAAAAACTTTCAGAGTCCCTTAAGAAAGGATAAGGCCCAAATTGATCGAAACCGAATATTTTCATGCTTCACACACACAAAACAATTTTCTGTCTGCAAACAAAGAATTTTCCTACATTTATAGGAGCAGAAGCGTTTACACATTCTAGGTGTCTATTGATTTTCAAGGAACTAATGAATGTTATTGTACTAGCTACAACAAAGGGTGTCCCGCTTTGTCCAGGAACAGAAGCATCAGGTGATCGTTCTATTGATTTTCTATGAACAAGAGCCCTGTTATTCTTCTAGCAGGAACCGAGTAATTCCCATTGTTCGCAGGGGGTATAAAAATGGGTATTGAACGAGCATTCTCATCAGTCTTGTGTTAGACCTGGAACGTGACACATCAAGATAAAAAATGGATATGTCTAAAAGATACCAACAGGTAACCCTCTATCTAAATATACTTTCTTCTCCCCCCCCCCTCTCCAAAAAATAAGAGAAATTATAGACAAATCTAACCTACTATAACTCTCTATATTAGATTAACAGCAAAAACCCCACCCAACCCACATAACACAGTTTTATTGGTGGTATAATAATCTTATTTTCTTCCATCATAACGATTTATTCTAAATTATATTTCATATTCAAAAGATACTTTATTGCTAACCTAACAGATGGGTAAACACTACTTATTTAACATTTGTCAACTACTTAGGGCTTAAAGCGAACCTCCGATGTAACCTAATTGAGCGAAAGGGTGCATTCTTGCCAGCTGGTAGATATGAACACTCTAATAGCATTTAATCCGGACAAATGGCTTCACAATAAAGATACTTTTACTGTTAAAACTGATTGACTTACATATACGATAAATCTTTGATTTTTGAGGGGTGAACACAAATTTAAAGTATCTAGGTTTAGCAACTCAGTATGGTGGTTGAAATCAATAGAAGAAAGCCTTTTGAAAGTATGGTGATAAGAAGTTTGGATGGGGGTGTGCGTCAAGTTTGAATAATTTAAGTTTAGAAGCGTATTACGAATTAAAGTGCATTGAAAATAATAAAGGAAGGCTTTTGAAAGGTATAGTGGTAAAAATTTGTATAGGGGTGTATGCAAATCTAATTTATCTAGGCTTAGGAATGTAGTATTAAAAAAAATGGTTCGAAATCAATAGAAAGAAGCCTTTCAAAAAGTGTGATGATAAGACGTTGGTATAGGGATGTTTGCAAATCTGAATAATTTAAGTTTAGGAGGGTAATAGGGAATTAAGTGCTTTGAAATTAATAAAAGGAAGGCTTTTGAATAGTATGGTGGTAAGAAATCGTAAAGGTATATGCAAATATGAATAATCTGCCATTAGATGCACAATATTGAAAAAAAGTGTTTTGAAATTTGAAAGAAAGGCTATTGAATAGTATGGTGGTGAAAAATTGACATTGGGGTGTACACAAACCTGAAAAATTTATATTTAGGAGGTCAATACAAAAAATAGGGATAAAATTACTAAGATGAGGGCTTTTGAATAGTTTGCTGGTATGTAATTATTATAGGGGTGTACACAAATCCAGAAAATTTAGGCTTAGGGGTGAGATATGGAAAAAAAGAGGTTTGAAATCAAAAGAAGTAAGCCTTTTGAATAGTATTGTGGTGAAAAATTGGTAGGGGATTGTAGAAAAATCTGAATAATCTTAGTTTAGGACTGCATTATTGAAAACTAGGTTTAAAAAAATGAAGCTTTTTGAATAGTATGATGGTAAGAAATTGGTATAGGGATGTCCAAAACCCGGAATAACCTGGGTGTAGGAGCGCAATATTTAATTAATTAGTTTTAAATTAATAAAAGGTAGCCATTCAATAAGTATTATGGTAAGAAATTGACATGGGGGTGTACGCAAATCCGGATAAACTAGCTTTTCATTGAAAAAAGTTTCTTTCATAATTTTCATGTTTATCCTCGTGGACCCTGAAAATTACTTCGAAAACGAACAATTCAAATTGGAAGGTCTCTAACATTTCATTTGGGGGGGGGGGGGGTTAATAAGAATGAGTTAAATTTAAGTGGTAACATATTGAAAATAATATGCATTCTTTCACTTCATGAAGAAATTAAAATTTAATTTCTATTCCAGGAAAATTCTGAGCTTCCCCCCCCCCCATTAAGAAGGCGAGGAGGGGAGCTGAACCAAGCGTGCCTATTGCCCAAGATGCGTTTCCATTACAGGGCGAGAATGCAGAAACTTCGACCCCCAAACAAGAGGAGAATACGGTTCTTATGCCAGATAGACTGGCCAGGCCTTCTATGCACTCCAACACTCATCGCAATTAAGTTGCTGGCTCTTTTATGCCCAACATGCAAGATGGAGCTGTCAATCCTATCGTGAGTAAAATTATTGATATTTTTCATAAAGCTTATCGTTTTTTCTACCTAATGTATATTATTTTCAAGTTAATAAAGGGTTCTTCTTTATAGTTTTCTTAGGAGACCCCTAACTTCCCAAAAAATGGACTTTTCATCATGCTTTGAAACTGAAAACCTAATATTTCTTTTATTTCGACAAAAGAAACTTTTTTTTTGTCAAAAATGCGTTTGTTTCGACACAGGGCTTCAGTACTTCAAATATGCAATCCTTGTCACATGGCATAAACTCAAGGCAATGGATGCCACTAGGACATATTTAGACAATTTAGCAGTTAGTGGGGTGGGGAGGGGTTAGAGTTCCTTAAAGTATATTTTAACTGTTTAAAGTTGGATTTACAGGAAGCGAAAAATTTCTTTTCCCTTAAAAACGTGGAGCTACTTCTGATTGGTTAAGGGTATGAGTGGGCTTGCGCAGTACAGAAGCAATATCCACCTTGAAGGGTCTCTTTTTCATGACTCCTTCATAATTCTGTTACAATACTATTTTCATTCCATGGGAGTCAGTCACGACAGTCTGAAAAAGAGAAACAACAACCTGCTTTGAATTTTCACCGATGGGTAAACTACTGTCCTGTTTATTTAAATCACTTCTTGCAGACTTTAACGAGTTGGAAAGCAGCTATCCGTTTGCTCTTGCTAGAAGTGAATCCAAAAGGGTAACAACAGTTATCTCACCACTCCTACAGTATGAAACGGGGAGAAAAGATTCAACCGGAAATGGATTGCGAGTGACATCCCACCTAATAAGCCTAGTCTATACTTGACGGCTGTTCTTGCCATCTCCTTACGAGATGCGGTGCTGTTACCCATGAAGCACTCAAGAATCCATGGCAACCATGTCCTCCGTTATTGACACTCACAACTCCCAATTTCAAAGAGTTGTTAGTTGCTGCGACATCATTCAACAAAGCGTCTTCCTGACCGAGGCAGGAATAAAATCGAACAATTGAGATGCCGTACCCATCATTTTACGAAATCTTTAGTTCCTTTTTTCAGTGCATTCAATCGTTCGTAATTTAATCACCTTGTAATTTATTGATGTTGTAAAAAATGGTGTAATTTTATTACGGCCTACGCAAAAACTATATAAGAGCTGGTTTATTAAATGAACCTGAAATTCAAAAATTATAGTTTAACTATTGATAAAAATATACAGAAGTCGAACAAAACGCACAATTTTCAAGTTATATAATACGTACATTTTAAGGCGATATGCATCACTGGTGGTGGCAGAGAAGGTTTACGAGTATTAGTACCCAATAAACTATTTTCTGGTCTTGAAAAGGTTTCAAAGTCTTTGAACTTCTTTGCAAGTTTTGAGTGAAAAATAATTGGAGCAACAAAACTACCTTTTTTTTGTCTTTTAGTGTCAAATTCCGCGCCACTAAGAATAAAAACCGAATTTGTTTCTATCGAAATCCAACTTCCATTTGTAATTTTAAAGAAAACCTAGTATTGAAAGACATTTTAAATTGTAATTTAATTTACAATTCTACTAAATAAAATTAGAGTTGCACAGATATTTGACTTTCAACATCAAGAAGAGTTGAAAATAAAAACCTTACCACAAAAGATTTTAACAGTAGATCGACCAGAAAAGCTGATTTACAGAACCACTGCATCCAATTATGTAATTTGTAATTATGTGTCAAATTGGTGTCCAATTGGTGTCTACAATTTTATTTCATTCAAGTTTTATTTTGATGAGACCAAAAAGTGCCTTTCAAGCCAGCACCCCCTGTAAACTAGCACCCAGGAAAGGCTGTCCATCTTACCTACTCCTAAAATCTGTCCTTGATAAGAGTTTACTTAATAGAATAAAAATTAGACAAACAAGAAGAAATTTAGTATTTAACTCTTCCTCTTTTATTAAAACTCTGATACTATTCTATCTCCACATAAAAGCCATAAGAGACAGATATAAAATTCTAGAAATAACAACTTTATAGCTGTAATTCAAGGCAGAAGTTTCGTTATTTTTTTCTTTCTTTATATTAAGTAAAAAGTTGTGTGCTTTCTATTCACATTTTGTCTACCAGATATAGTCCAACTTAATCCCCAATGCACGTTTTAGTTCCTAGTTTAGATTTGATGCAAAAAAACCATAGACGATGTTACCAAGCTTTCAAAACAGAAGTTAGAATTACTTTCCATCTATATAAACTTCATCTCGTTAGTTAACTCAGTAATCTTTTCTTGCTTTGTAATTGTTAATTATACATTTAGAGAAGAATTGCTTATATCCTCAAAGATCACAAATTCTTCTTACAAAATACTCATCGCAAAGCAAAAAATTTATTCTTACAAAACAAAAATAAATCCTAAGAAATGACGAATTCTTATTACAAAATACAAAGTACTTCTTACAAAATAAAAACACATCCTAAGCAATAACAAACTGTTTTTACGAAATACAAAATACTTGTTACAAAATAAAAAAATAGTTTTTACAAAACAAAAGATAATTCTTACAAAATAAGACATCCTAAACTATCGCAAATTCTTCTTAGGATATACAAATTACTTCTTAAAAACAAAAAATAATTCTTACAAACAAAAGCACATCCTAACAAATCCCAAATTCTTATTAAAAAACAAAAAAATACTTATTCCAAAACAAAAAATGTCTTAAAAAACAAAATATACTTATTACAAAATAAAACAAAACAGTAGTGGTCTATAGATGGGTCCGGACTCTACACATTTATTTGGGCTCTAAAGATTGTCTGTATTTCGGTCGTTGACCTTCTTACATAGCCATACTAAAATAGAGATACATCATTAGCATAATCCAGCCGGCATTTCAATTACATATTCTTGTCTAGACATTTTTGACTCCCTTTCCTCGAAAAAAGTAACGAAAAAAAAATAAAAAATAACGAAAAATAAAAACAAATCTAAAAATACAAAACAATAAAAAATAAAAATAAAAAAATAGAAAAAACTAAAGAAAAATCAAACCAAATTTAAGAATAAAAATTACGAAAAATAAAAAAAATTTAAAATAAAAAATTTGGGTTATGCATAAAGTCAAAATTAATAAAGTCTTTACTAATAAATTAATAAAGATATATGAGTAAATTCGAATATAATAAATTTGTATATATCTTATATAATGATACGACAGCCTGAAGATGGAAATGATATAATAAAGCCTTTTGAAAAGAATTGCTTAATATTGAGATATACATAAAGTCAAAATTAATAAAGTCGTATATATTTTAAGCAATGATATGACAGCCCTATGAGGGGAAATGATAGAATAAAGCCTTTTGAAAAGTAATGCTTAGTATTGGGGTAGGGAGAAAGTCGAAATTAATATAGTCGTATATATTTTAAGGGATGATATGACTACTCTTTGAGGGATATGATCCAATAGATCCTTTTTAAAAGTATATTCTTCTTACAAAATACTTCTTACAAAACAAAAAAATTCTTACAAAACAAAAATACATCCTAAAAAATCACAAATTCTTCTTACAAAATACAAAATAAGTCTTACAAAAAAAATAATTCTTACAAAACAAAAATACATCCTAAGAAATGAAAGATTGTTCTTACAAAATACTTCTTACAAAACAAAAATTTTTCTTACATAGCAAAAAATAATTCTTACAAAACAAAAATACATCGTAAGAAATTACAAATTCTAATTACAAATTATTCTTACAAAACAGAAAAATAATTCTTACAAAACAAAAATACACCTATACATCTGTTTACAGCTTAGATCTGACAAGCTCAAATTTAGCTGTTCACCTTTTTACCTGTTATGACACTATCAATGAACTTGTGCTTGCATTCTAAGGTTTGCTTACCATGGGTGCTTTTTGGTAGCTCCTTACAACGTTTCTCCGTTCTCTTGTCATCGGCTACAGCTAAAAGGACTATTATGAACCTGCACACACAATAATTAATTATTTATAGCCACACTTTTTATTTGTGGCCACAGTTTTCTCTTGGGCTATTCTGTTATCAGACAACCTGGCCCTTCTGCAGAAAATATACCTTGCTTTCTGGTACACGTTAATTTATTTGTTTGAAATCCAAGTGATAATGACTATTTTCACTTTAACTTCCCAACTTTTAGTGGTCTTGTCTTAAGTTTCAACTTCAACTTAGGTCCTTTAGGCTATTAAGGTGCCTTCTTTTATTTTTTCATGCCATGCTAGTCATTTTTTTAAAATAACTCCCATATAAAAGAGAATAATTTTCCCTCTCTCTACTTGAAGCATATCTCCATTATTTCTATTTAATCTCGGCCAGAGATTACTTATTTTGTACTTATTTAGAACAAATGCACGTATGTCAGAGTTTAACTGACTCCATTCAATTTCTTTTCCTTTAATTTTGTCTGGCTATATTTTCAACTTGAACCCTTTTTTCCTTCTTTTTTGATTATTTACTTCAATGAAGCCTAAGGGTTTTTTTTCAAGTCTTTTTCCGCTTTTTCAGCACAATAGATCTTTTTTAAGCCTACACTTATATGTTTCATGTTTTATTCAATAACTCTTACAAGTTTTTATGCTGATTTCCATTATATGGTCAAATTCATTATCTCCCTATTTTTAAGAGGTGGGGGGGGTGTCTATTGTCGCAACCTGTATTTTTTTAAATTATTTAAATTTTTCCCTCCGAAAGTGTTTGTTTTAGAAAAGTACTGTATTTTTCAGCTGATTTTTAGAACACTTTTAATTAAGTTTTGCCCCGCATTTGCTAGTTCTCATTTCTTCATAAAAATACAATTTTTACGACATACTGATTGCAAATTTTATTTTAGTTTTAATTACAATCTTATTTTATTTGCCAAAGAGAGACAAAAATTCGCTTTGCAAGGATACATAACTTTGAATGCGATTCTGACTATATGTGGTTTATTGCTAAGCTTAAATCTCGGAAAATTGTATGAATGAATTTATGTTCATTACTGCAAGTTTTTTCGTTGTGTAATGTTATATTTTATTTTCAAAGAAAAAGTGGATACGTTTAGTTTGTGTTAGGGTTCAACGGATTGGTATTTGGGTTGGCACAGGTTAAAACAATTGTTTAAACTAGGGATCTCCTGTGCCAGTTCGTTTTCTCAGATCCAACACTTCGTTAGAGTTGAAATTATTACCTTGAACTACTGTGGTTTGCTTGTGACGATGAGATTTATTTTTGGCTTATTTTTAATGGATTTTGTCGTTGGCTTTTACCTCCTGGTAAGTTTTTTAGGTTATAATCTATTTTAATATTGTTTTTGGTTTCTTTTACCTAACACTTTTTTATTTCTAACATTTCTACTATTTTCTTACAAACAAAAGATTCTTACAAAATAAAAAAAAACATTCTTACAAAACAAAAATAAATCCTAATCAATCACAAATTCTTCTTACCAAATAACTCCTTACTAAACAAAAATTAATTGTTACAAAACAAAAATAAATCCTAAGAAATGTGGGGATGCTTTCTAATTAAGTCAATTTGGAATTTAGTAAAAATATTAAGATGCAAATACAAAATTTTAGAAATACCACTTTTTATTAAGATAAGGAACATTTCCTGGCACTTTTATGCTTAATATGAAATTGAGAAATTACAACTTCCTAGCTATGTGTGTCAGTTGGGTCCCGGAAGGTGTGAGTTGAGGAAAATGTATAAAAGATACATTTTATGGGAAGGGGCGGACAGATACTAATCTTATGCCAGACTGACCTCTGGTCCGTTGATTTAAAAAATACCTTGGAATATTGTCGGATTATTGTAAGTGTCTAAGTATCTTATTATATATTATTGTAGATTTCTAATACTTGTGGTTCTACCTAAGACAACCAGTCCCAGCAGAATATAAATATATTATTAAATCTTGTACTAGCGTATGTTATCTGAATAAAATTATTGTATTATGGCCAACCTCTCGAGATCTACATTTAGTCCCTCGAATATACCCAGCTGGTACGCCTACTTAGTCTGGTCATAGCCTAAGGCACGCTACCAACGTTTAATTACCTTAGGGCCATAGTTTACCTCCCCTATAAACGGAGAATAAAGGCATTTACCATAAAATCACCTAAATACCATAAATAACACTTTACCACAACTGGTGGCGGTTGGAAAAACTGGGCCGTGAGGACTAGAAAAAAAATTGTACATTAAAATAAAATGGCTTTACCAGAGGAGAAATAGCTTCCCTATCAACGGTACTTGAAATTGCCTAAATTATACCAGAATACACAGGAATTTCAGATGTAGATGAGTTTATCGAAAAATTGAAAATTTTCAATGAACTAACTCAGTCGTTTGACGATAAGGTCAAAGAGCAATGCGTTGCAGCTAGATTAAAGGGAAGCGCCCTTAAACACTTTGATGCAATTAAGGAAAAAGAGCCCAAGGACATCAGTACTCTAATTGAATCTTTTAAAACAAGGTTCATAGAGACGAGTATCTCCAAGAGGCTAAGAAAAGAGGTAGTGATATTCAATACCTGAACTAGGGAATATGCAGACAAAATTTGTCAATCTGTATGCTTACAGTTAGAGAAAGGCGGAAATGACGAGACAGTGCAGAAAGTACAATTACATACTTTTACGCAAGGGTTACCAAAAAAGCTACTAAGACTAATGTTATCACGGAAAACCTAAAATCTAGAGCAGGCTATAATCCTAGTAGAAACAGAGGTAAAAATTGACGAGGCCATGAAAAAGTATGATCAGATGTCAATAAATAAAACAGGAACCCAAGGAAGTGAACAATATGAAAGGGGACAAATGCGGATGAGCATTGGCGAGCCAAATTGTGAAATAAAAAGGTACAAGGAAGGCCAAGCTCTTCCACCATGGAATGACCCCTCTCCATTTGACGACCAATCCCATGGTATTAGATCCTTAATGACTTGGAATACCAAGTATTATGGACACCCACCTCCTCCTCCCGAGGAAAATTATAGAGCAAATAGTGGCAGGTCAAGAATATATAGAAATAGGATACCCAAAGAAGGTCAGACGTACAAGACAAGACACCAGTTCAGAATGCAGGGGGGCAGAAATTTAGAAAGGCAGGGAACAAATAATACTTAGCTAACACCTAATAATATTCCTGAATTTAGGCTGAGAAGGCAAACGGTTAACAACACCCAGGGTCAAAATAGCAACGCTGAAGAAAACTGGGATAGCCCCAGAAACTTTTGGTCAAACAGTGGGCATTTAAATGAAGAAACCAGCCAGTAAGGGTCGACAGAGCTGTTTCCTTACAAAGACCCCTATATAGTTTAGAATGTTGTGATACAAATGCAAATAATAATAATCTACCGATTCTGCGTTGTTTTAAAATTGAGTGTGTTCAAAATTTACAGTGTTTACTGGATACGGGTGCGTCTAAATCATTAATTCGAGAGGAAGTTTTTAAGAGGTTTCCTTCTAGTGTCAAAAATAGCGTAAGCAGATGCTAGAATACCCTGACATCAGTAACAGGTCAAAAGCTGAAATTTTGGGGAATGTTCATTAAAATTTAGCATAGGAGATAAGGAAATAACAGTAACGGTGATAATATTTAAGCAGCTACTATTTCCTTGTATTCTAGGAGTAGACGCTATAAGGAAATATGGGATCGTATAGGAACCCCTAAATGATACAATAGCCATAAGCCAGGCAAATGAAACTAATAGGCGAAATTTGCGTAACAATAGATAAAGAGATTGACAATTCGGATTATAACATAAAAAAATGCAAATTCACAATAGAAGGGGGAACAACAGCTCAAGTTCTAGCAACATTAAACACAAAAGAAGGAAAGGTTAAAACAATGGATGCCATGATAGGAGGATATACCCTCGAAGAATACCCGACAATTTTCGTGGAAAATCTAGTTATTAAAATTGAAAATGGTATCACATATTTAAAAATATCAAATCTAAGTAATAACAAAGTAAAGCTGAACCAAATAAGGCTCAGATCAGTGAAAAAGATTTCAAATTCAGAAATAAAATCTCTAAGCAGCACAGAATTAAGCGTAAATGTCACTAGCGACGAACAAATGTCATCAAAACGCAACCACAAGAAACGTAGGGAAAGACAAAAAACTGACTTTTTGCAACAATTTGATTTAAAACATTTACCATAAAACGTAAAAACTCGGATGGGAAATATTCTTTGGGATTTTAGATGGACATTCGCAAGACACAAAACTGATTATGGATTAACTCACTTAATCACGCACAAAATACCAACACAGGGTCCTCCTATTAAAAAGTCACCGTATAAAACACCTTATCATTTAAAACCATGGCTGGACGACCAAATAAAGGAAATGGAAGGGCAAGGTATAATTAAAGAGAGTGTTAGCGATTTATGTTTTCCACTAGTAGTAGTCAGAAAAAAGATAATACCTGGAGGTTATGCATAGATTTTAGAGCGCTACATTCAGTCACGGTAAAAGATGTTATGAAACTACCACGAATTGATACGATATTAGATTAGCTGGGAGGTACAAAATACTACACTAGTTTTGACTTAATAGCAGGATATTGGCAAATAGCCTTATATCCAGAAACAAAGCAAAAAGCAACAGTAATATTAGATGATGGAAGAACGTTTACATTTGAACGTATGCCTTTTGGATTATCATTTAGTCCAAACTGTTTTAGTCGACTAATAAATTTGGTGTTGTAAGATAACAAACCAGGAAGAAAAAAGATACCTTGGCTTCCTTAGATGATGTAATTTTGTTTACTGAAAACCTGGAAGACAATTTAGTTGGAATTTGAAAAATACGGGAAAAATTTGAAAAAGCAGGCTTACAATTAAAACCAGAAAATTTAAAAATAGTAATACCAAAACTAGTTTTTCTTGGAAATCTGATAAACCAAGGTACTATTTCGCCAAGTCCGGAAAAAATTACTGTTATAGAAAAATTACAGACACCGAAAGATCAAAAAAGCTGTAGATCAGTTTTTGGTTTGTTAAGTTATTTCCGACAATATATTAAATATTATGCGGCCATAGCACAACCTTTGACAAACATTTTGAAAAATTCAGGTAAATTAGAATTTCCATCGAACGCAACAGAAACTCTGAAAGAAATAAAAAGGCAATTATTACAGGCACCAATACTTAAACTACCAGCCTTTTCACAAGACTTCTGTTTACAAACAGATGCGTCGGGGCACGAGATTGGCGCATATTATTAAGTATAAATTCTGAAGGGATAGAATCAATAGTCCAATATGCCAGCAGGTTTCTGACTGAGGCAGAAAGAAAATATTCGACGGTTGAAAGAGAATGCCAAGCAGTTGTAGATTTTACAAAATATTTTCGCCAATTTTTGCTTGGAAAGAAATTCATTTTACGCGTAGACCAAAAATCACTAGTTTGGCTACATACGATGCAAAATACTTCAGCGCGGCTGAAACGGTGGATGCTACGTCTGCAAGCATATTCATATGCCCCAATATATATAAAGGGCCCTACAAACATTTTATCAGACTATTTGTCACGAAATCCAGATACGGAAGGAAATTTGATCACAACCATCCAAAACGAACTGGAAGGGGTAGAAATACTGTCTAATGGAAATATATCGAAATCATCAAGATAAAGGTGATTTTTGTTTAGCCATGAAATCATTTTTATCAAAAGGAATGGAACTGCCAGAACACTTCAAACATTTTTTGAAGGACTTAAATAATTTTGATCTGGAAGAAAGTAAAAATCTTTTGGTAAAATATTACAGAGCACCCCAAGAATATAGAAAAAATGACTTAAAAATTATTACAGTAATTCCAAAATCACTGGAAGGAGAAATTTTACAGATGGCACAAGCAACTGTTGGCTGTAACATGGGAGAAGCGAAAACTATTGGGAGGATAAAAGGAAATTTTTGTTTTCCAAAAATGTTCTCAAAAGTAAAAGCTTTCATACAAAGCGGCCAAGAGTGTGCCAAACAAAAGTCACCACAAAGGACCCCTAGGGCCGAATTAGGTCTATACCCCACCCCTTCAGGGGTAGAAGAAGTAATGTCAATAGACATTTGGGGGACAGAAGGAAGTTTACCAGTTTCCAGGAAAGAAAATGGGTGTGTACTAACCTTAGTTGACCATTTCAACTCATATTTAAACGCTTTTCCAATTAAACACGAAAAGACAAAAATCATTGCGAATGTTTTAGTCAACCGGCTATTTTTGGAGCACGGAATTTTTCCCTAGAATTTTACTTAGTGACAACGGGACATGTTTCAGAGCCAAATTATGAGACGAAATTACGCAATATTTGGGGGTAAAGCGATGGTTTACCTCCTCTTACATGGCGTCAGCTAATTGAAAAGTGGAACGCAAAAATACTGAATTAGCTTACATGATGGGGGTACACGCAAGAGAGAAAATGAGAATTGGGATGAACACATACCATTCGTAGTTTTTACAGTAAATACGGCTTTTCCACGTTCTTTAAAATAAACGCCATTTTTTTACAACATCTAAGAGATCCCATAATTGTGATGGATGTAATACAAAATGATAGAATATATTACAATCTGGACCAATAGAAACAAGAAATGGTTATGCGAATGAAAAAAGCCATGGAACAGGTTAAAGACAATTTGGAAGATGCAAAAACACAACAAAAAGAAAAATATGACAGAAAAAGCAAAAATAAGACAAATTATTGTTTAGGAGACTTGGTCTATGTATACAAAACCAATCTAGAAGGGACAAAAAAGTTATAACCGAAATGGGACAGGCCCTACAGGATTGTAAAAATTCTACCAAATAACTTAACCTATGTTCTAAAACATCAGTATAATGAAAAGGAAGAAATAGTACACCATAATAGAATGAAAAAAGGATTTTTCTCAAAACCATGGAAATCAGAGCCCATTTCTTCAGACGAAGAAATAGATGAAATAATTGCACCAGTATATATCAGAAGACCATAAGAATTCTATGACCTTTTTAACGACCACAATAGTTGGGAGAAGTGGAAGGAATATTTAGCCCAGTCTTGGCTACAAACATTCCACAAAAAACAAGAGAAAAAAGGAAAAGTGCAATGCTCATCGAATACTAACGATGGAAGCGATAGAAAAGAGCCTCAAACACAACCTACTGGTTTAAGACATAATAAACCAGAGGTTAAATCCAGAGAGGGAGAAAAATTGGAAGAAACCAAAGAATTATCTGAGAATTAATTATGGAGAATTATCTGACACAATAATGGCTTTTGGAACAAACGCCATCTACCAGACGCGAGCTAACAGAATGTGAAACCGATAGTTCTTCTACAGACACAGATATAACTAAACCTTGGTCATCGTTAAGAAAAACTTCCTTAAGAGAAAAATTATGAAGAACAGTAAAGAAGCCAGAAAGACAGCAAAAAATTCCTTCTTCAGCAGGACAAGTGGCTAAAGCACTAATGAAAAAGGTCAAACGTCATGAGGAACAAAGGCTAAAGACATTTGACGAAGCAACAAAACCACGCTCTAAATCAAAACCTTGTATACCACATTATAGAGACCACGGAAAAACTTGCCAACATTATAAATGAGAAAAACAAAAATTTGGAATCCAAAATTCAGATCAAGAAACAGATAAAGGGAGAACTAGTGTTGCTCCTAGCCGATTAGTATTTGAATAAAATAATGATAACCGGGGAAAAAGAAAAGGAATAAAGAGCCTTCAAAGAAATATTTATATTTTTTCTTCCTTTAATTGGTATGTTAATAACGTCAAAATTTCCTTCATAATATATATCGTCAGTAAAAATTATTAACATAGAAAATAAACTCAAAAAAATTATAGCCTAGAACCTCGTAAGTTCACAGAGAAAAATAAACTCAGATCTAAGTGACATCATAGCTTCCTTCACTAATTTTGTCTCCAGGGTGAAACAAACCTTCGCTAATAGTGTTCTGATAAGACTCGTCAAAAATTACGTTTCATGAAATAAATTTATTATTGCCTCTTAACTTTTAATGGGTGTAGCGAAACTAATTGAATTATACATATTCAGAGTATGTATCTTGAAAAAAATTATTTTTTGGGGTAGTTGAAAAAAATCGAAGGAGGGTAGACTACTAAAATAGGGTCATTGGAAGCTAGCAAATTTTTACAGGAATTAAAAATAATTATAATGGGAAGGGCAGCAAGAGTTTACATTAAGTGCACTACATGTATAAGCTGGCTGTAATCTCATTATAATTAGTTATAGTCTAATATAATATTTTTTATTAGTTACAAATGGTAAAAATAAAAAACAATTTGAAGAAGCGCTATAAAAATTTAAGCGAAACTTAAAATAAGATTCGAAATAAAAAAAAGTGCTAGGTAAAAGAAACCAAAAACAATATAAAAATAAATTATAACCCAAAAACTTACCAGGAGGCAAAAGCCAACGACAAAATTCATTAAAAATAAGCCAAAAATAAATCTCATCGTCACAAGCAAACCACAGTAGTTCAAGGTAATAATTTTAACTCTAACGAAGTGTTGGATCTGAGAAAACGAACTGGCACAGGAGATCCCTAGTTTAAACAATTGTTTTAACCTGTGCCAACCCAAACACCCAAATACCAATCTGTTGAACCCTAACACAAACTAAACGTATCCACTTTTTCTTTGAAAATAAAATATAAAATTACACAACAAAAAAACTTGCAGTAATGAACAGAAATTCATTCATTCAATTTTCCCAGATTTAAGCTTATCAATAAACCACATATAGTCAGAATCGCATTCAAAGTTATGTAGCCTTGCAAAGCGAATTTTTATCTCTCTTTGGCAAATAAAATAAGATCGTAATTAAAACTAAAATAAAGTTTGCAATCAGTATGTCGTAAAAATGGCATTTTTATGAAGAAATGAGAACTAGCAAATACGGGGCAAAACCTAATTAAAATTATTCTAAAAATCAGCTGAAAAATACAGTACTTTTCTAACACAAACACTTTCGGACGGAGAAATTTAAATAATTTCAAAAAATACACGTTGCGACTATAGACACCCCCCCCCACCTCTTAAAAATAGGGAGATAATGAATTTGACCATATAATGGAAATCAGCATAAAAACTTGTAAGAGTTATTGAATAAAACATGAAACATATAAGTGTAGGCTTATAAAAGATCTATTGTACTGAAAAAGCGGAAAAAGACTGGAAAAAAACCCTTAGGTTTCATTGAAGTAAAAAATCAAAAAAGAAGGAAAAAAG
The DNA here is from genome assembly GCA_027921565.1 of Artemia sinica. Taxonomy (NCBI): domain Eukaryota; kingdom Metazoa; phylum Arthropoda; class Branchiopoda; order Anostraca; family Artemiidae; genus Artemia; species Artemia sinica. The sequence continues at coordinate 8,868,784 of CM051258.1, read as the reverse complement.
GGTTCAAGTTGAAAATATAGCCAGACAAAATTAAAGGAGAAGAAATTGGATGGAGTCAGTTAAACTCTGACATACGTACATTTGTTCTAAATAAGTACAAAATAAGTAATCTCTGGCCGAGATTAAATAGAAATAATGGAGATATGCTCCAAGTAGAGAGAGGGAAAATTATTCTCTTTTATATGGGAGTCATTTTAAAAAAATGACTAGCATGGCATGAAAAAGTAAAAGGAGGCACCTTAATAGCCTAAAGAACCTGAGTTGAAGTTGAAACCTAAGACAAGACCACTAAAAGTTGGGAAGTTAATGTGAAAATAGTCATTATCACTTGGATGTCAAAAAAATAAATTAACGTGTACCAGAAAGCAAGATATATTTTCTGCAGAAGGGCCAGGTTGTCTGATAACAGAATAGCCCAAGAGAAAACTGTGGCCACAAATAAAAAGTGTGGCTATAAATAATTAATTATTGTGAGTGCAGGTTCATAATAGTCCTTTTAGCTGAAACCGATGACAAGAGAACCTAGAAACGTTGTAAGGAGCTACCAAAAAGCAGCCCTGATAAGCAAACCTTAGAATGCAAGCACAAGTCCATTGATAGTGTCATAACAAGTAAAAAGGTGAACAGCTAAATTTGAGCTTGTCAGATCTAAGCTGTAAACAGATTTATTGGTGTATTTTTGTTTTGTAAGAATTATTTTTCTGTTTTGTAAGAATAATTTGTAATTAGAATTTGTAATTTCTTACTATGTATTTTTGTTTTGTAAGAATTATTTTTTGCTATGTAAGAAAAATTTTTGTTTTGTAAGAAGTATTTTGTAAGAACAATCTTTCATTTCTTAGGATGTATTTTGTTTTGTAAGAATTATTTTTTTAAGACTTAAATTGTATTTTGTAAGCAGAATTTGTGATTGTTTAGGATGTACTTTTGTTTTGTAAGAATTTTTTTGTTTTGTAAGAAGTAATTTGTAAGAAGAATATACTTTTTAAAAGGATCTATTGGATCATTTCCCTCAAAGAGCTGTCATATCATCCCTTAAAATATATACGACTATATTAATTTCGACTTTTTCCCTACCCCAATACTAAGCAATACTTTTCAAAAGGCTTTATTCTATCATTTCCCCTCATAGGGCTGTCATATCATTGCTTAAAATATATACGACTTTATTAATTTTGACTTTATGTATATCCCAATATTAAGCAATTCTTTTCAAAGGGCTTTATTATATCATTCCATCTTCAGGCTGTCGTATCATTACTTAAGATATATACAAATTTATTATATTCGAATTTATTCATATATCTTTATTAATTTATTGATAAAGACTATTAATTTTGACTTTATGCATAACCCAAATTTTTTTATTTTAAAATTGGTTTTATTTTTCGTAATTCTTATTCTTAAATTTGGTTTGATTTTTCTTTAGTTTTTTCTATTTTTATTTTTATTTTTCATTGTTTTGTATTTTAGATTTGTTTTTATTTTTCGTTATTTTGTATTTTTTTTGTTACTTTTTTCGAGGAAAGAGAGTCAAAAATGTATAGACAACAATATGTAATTGAAATGCCGGCTGGATTATGCTAATGATTTATCTCTATTTTAGTATGGCTATGTAAGTAGGTCAACGACCCAAATAATTATCAAATCTAAGTAATAACAAAGTAAAGATGAACCAAATAGGGCTCGGATCAGTGAAAAAGATTTCAAATTCAGAAATAAAATCTCTAAGCAGCCCAGAATTAAGCGTAAATGTCACTAGCCACGAACAAATGTCATAAAAACGCAACCACAAGAAAAGTATGGAATGACAAAAACTGACTTTTTGCAACAATTTGATTTAAAACATTTATCGTAAAACTTAAAAACTTGGATGGGAAATATTCTCTTGGATTTTAGATGGACATTCGCAAGACACAAAACGGATTACGGATTAACTCACTTAATCACGCACAAAATACCAACACAGGGTCCTCCTATTAAAAAGTCACCGTATAAAACACCTTATCATTTAAAACCATGGCTGGACGACCAAATAAAGGAAATGGAAGAGCAAGGTACAATTAAAGAGAGTGTTAGCGATTTGTGTTTTCCACTAGTAATAGTCAGAAAAAAGATAATACCTGGAGGTTATGCATAGATTTTAGAGCGCTACATTCAGTCACGGTAAAAGATGCTATGAAACTACCACGAATTGATACGATATTAGATTCGCTGGGTGGTAAAAAGTACTACACTAGTTTTGACTTAATAGCATGATATTGGCAAATAGCCTTAGATCCAGAAACAAAGCAAAAAGCAACAGTAATATTAGATGATGGAAGACCGTTTACATTTGAACGTATGTCTTTTGGATTATCAATTAGTCCAAACTGTTTTAGTCGACTAATGAATTTGGTGTTGAAAGATAACAAACCAGGAAGAATAAAAGATACCTTGGCTTACTTAGATGATGTAATTTTGTTTACTGAAAACCTGGAAGACCATTTAGTTGGACTTTGAAAAATACTGGAAAAATTTGAAAAGGCAGGCTTACAATTAAAACCAGAAAAGTTAAAAATAGTAATACCAAAACTAGTTTTTCTTGGATATCTGATAAACCAAGGTACTATTTAGCCAAGTCCAGAAAAAATTACTGTTATAGAAAAATTACAGACACCGAAAGATCAAAAAAGCTGTAGATCAGTTTGTGGTTTGTTAAGTTATTTCCGACAATATATTAAAAATTATGCGGCAATAGCACAACCTTTGACAAACCTTTTGAAAAATTCAGGCAAATTCGAAATTTCCATCGAACTCAACAGAAGCTTGAAAGAAATAAAAAAGCAATTATTACAGGCACCAATAATTAAACTACCAGACTTTTCACAAGACTTCTGTTTACAAACAGATGCGTTGGGGCACAAAATTGGTGCAATATTAGTTAATATAAATTCTGAAGGGATAGAATCAATAGTCCAATACGCCAGCAGGTTGCTGACTGAGGCAGAAAGAAAATATTCGACGGTTGAAAGAGAATGCCTAGCAGTTGTAGTTTGTACAAAATATTTTCGCCAATTTTTGCTTGGAAAGAAAATTCATTTTACGCGTAGACCAAAAATCACTAGTTTGGCTACATACGATGCAAAATACTTCAGCGCGGCTGACACGGTGGATGCTACGTCTGCAAGCATATTCATATACCCCAATATATATAAAGGGCCGTACAAACATTTTACCAGACTATTTGTCACGAAATCCAGATACGGAAGGAAATTTCGTCACAACCATCCAAAACGAACTGGAAGGGGTAGAAATACTATCTAATGGAAATATATCGAATCATCAAGATAAAGGTGATTTTTGTTTAGCCATGAAATCATTTTAATCAAAAGGAACGGAACTGCCAGAACATTTCAAACATTTTTTGAAGGACTTAAATAATTTTGATCTGGATGAATGTAAAAATGTTTTGGTAAAATATTACAGAGCACCCCAAGAATAAAGAAAAAATGACTTAAAAATTATTACAGTAATTCCAAAATCACTGGAAGGAGAAATTTTACAGATGGCACACGCAACTGTTGGCTGTCACATGGGAGAAGCGAAAACTATTGGGAGGATAAAAGGAAATTTTTATTTTCCAAAAATGTACTCAAAAGTAAAAGCTTTCATACAAAGCTGCCAAGAGTGTGCCAAACAAAAGTCACCACCAAGGACCCCTAGAGCCGAATTAGGTCTATACCCCACCCCTTCAGGGGTAGGATAATTAATGTCAATAGACATTTGGGGGACAGAAGGAAGTTTACCAGTTTCCAAGAAAGAAAATAGGTGTGTACTAACCGTAGTTGACCATTTCAACTCATGTTTATACGCTTTTCCAATTAAACTCGAAAAGACAAAAATCATTGCGAATGTTTTAGTCAACCGGCTATTTTTGGAGCACGGAATTTTCCATAGAATTTTACTTAGTGACAACGGGTCATGTTTTAGAGCCAAATTATTATACGAAATTACGGAATATTTGGGGGTAAAGCGATGGTTTACCTCCTCTTACATGGTGTCAGCTAATTGAAAGGTTGAACGCAAAAATAGGGAATTAGCTTACATGCTGGGGGTACACGCAAGAGAGGAAAATGAGAATTGGGATGAACACATACCATTCGTAGTCTTTGCAGTAAATACGGCTTTTTCACGTTCTTTAAAATAAACCCCATTTTTTTACAACATCTAAGAGATCCCATAATTGTGATGGATGAAATACAAAATGATAGAATATATTATAATCTGCACCAATACAAACATGAAATGGTTATGCGAATGAAAAAGCCATGGAACAGGTTAAAGACAATTTGGAAGATGCAAAAACACAACAAAAAGAAAAATATGACAGAAAAAGCAAAAATAAGACAAATTATTGTTTAGGAGACTTCGTCTATGTATACAAAACCAATCTATAAGGGACAAACAAGTTATAACCGAAATGGGTCAGGCCCTACAGGATTGTAAAAATTCTACCAAATAACTTAACCTATGTTCTAAAACATCAGTATAATGAAAAGGAAGAAATAGTACACCATAATAGAATGAAAAAAGGATTTTTCTCAAAACCATGGAAATCAGAGCCCATTTCTTCAGACGAAGAAATAGATGAAACAATTGCACCAGTATATATCTGAAGACCATATGAATTCTATGACCTTTTTAACGACCACAATAGTTGGGAGAAGTGGAAGGAATATTTAGCCTAGACTTGGTTACAAACTTTCCAGAAAAAACAAGAGAAAAAAGGAAAAGTGCAATGCTCATCGAATACTAGCGATGGAAGCGATAGAGAAGAGCCTCAAACACAACCTACTGGTTTAAGACATAATAAACCAGAGGTTAAATCAAAAGAGGGAGAAAAATTGGAAGAAACCAAAGAATTATCTGAGAATTAATTATGGAGAATTATCTGACACAAAAATGGCTTTTGGAACAAACGCCATCTACCAGATGCGAGCAAACAGAATGTGAAACCGATAGTTCTTCTACAGACAAAGATATAACTAAACCTTGGCCATCGTTAAGAAAAACTTCCTTAAGAGAAAAATTATGAAGAACAGTAAAGAAGCCAGAAAGACAGCAAAAAATTCCTTTTTCAGCAGCACAAGTGTCTAAAGCACTAATGAAAAAGGCCAAACTTCAAGAGGAACAGAGGCTAAAGACATTTGACGAAGCAACAAAAACCACGCTCGAAATCAAAACCTTGTAAACCACATTATAGAGACCATGGAAAAACTTGCCAATATTATAAAAGAGAAAAACAAAAATTTGTAATCCAAAATTCAGATCAAGAAACAGATAAAGGGAGAACTAGTGTTGATCCCAGCCGATTAGTATCTGAATAAAATAATGATAACCGGGGAAAAAGAAAACGAATAAAGAGTCTTCAAAGAAATATCTATATTTTTTCTTCCTTTAATTGGTATGTTAATAACGTCAAAATTTCCTTCATAATACATCTCGTCAGTAAAAATTATTAACATAGAAAATAAACACAAAAAAATTATAGCCTAGAACCTCGTAAGTTCACAGAGAAAAATAAACTCAGATCTAAGTGACATCATAGCTTCCTTCACTAATTTTGTCTCCAGGGTGAAATAAACCTTCGCTAATAGTGTTCTGATAAGACTCGTCAAAAGTTACGTTTCATGAAAGAAATTAATTATTGCCTCGTAACTTTTAATGGGTGTAGCGAAACTAATTGAATTATACATATTTAGAATATGTATCTTGAAAAAATTATTTTTTAGGGTATTTGAAAAAAAAAACGAAGGAGAGTAGACTACTGAAATAGGGTCATTGGAAGCTAGCAAATTTTTACAGGAGTAAAAAGAATTATAATGGGAAGGGCAGCAAGAGTTTACATTAAGTGCACTACATGTATAAGCTGGCTGTAATCTCATTATAATTAGTTATAGTCTAATATAATATTTTTTTTATTAGTTACAAATGGTAAAAAGAAAAACAATTTAAAGAAGCGCTATAAAAATTTAAGCGAAACTTAGAATAAGCTTAGAAATAAAAAAAAAGTGCTAGGTAAAAGAAACCGAAAACAATATAAAAATAAATCATAACCTAAAAACTTACCAGGAGGCAAAAGCCAACGACTAAAATCCATTAAAAATAAGCCAAAAATAAATCTCATCGTCACAAGCAAACCACAGTAGTTCAAGGTAATAATTTTAACTCTAACGAAGTGTTGGATCTGAGAAAACGAACTGGCACAGGAGATCCCTAGTTTAAACTATTGTTTTAACCTGTGCCAACCCAAACACCCAAATACCAATCCGTTGAACCCTAACACAAACTAAACGTATCTACTTTTTCTTTGAAAATAAAATATAAAATTACACAACGAAAAAACTTGCAGTAATGAACAGAAATTCATTCATTCAATTTTCCCAGATTTAAGCTTTGCAATAAACCACATATAGTCAGAATCGCATTCAAAGTTATGTAGCGTTGCAAAGCGAATTTTTGTCTCTCTTTGGCAAATAAAATAAGATCGTAATTAAAACTAAAATAAAATTTGCAATCAGTATGTCGTAAAAATTGCATTTTTATGAAGAAATGAGAACTAGCAAATACGGGGCAAAACCTAATTAAAAGTATTCTAAAAATCAGCTGAAAAATACAGTACTTTTCTAACACAAACACTTTCGGACGGAGAAATTTAAATAATTTCCAAAAATACAGGTTGCGACAATAGACCCCCCCCCAGCCTCTTAAAAATAGGGAGATAATGAATTTGACCATATAATGGAAATCAGCATAAAAACTTGTAAGAGTTATTGAATAAAACATGAAACATATAAGTGTATTCTGATACGCTGAATCTGATGGTGTGATTTTCATTAAAGTTCTATGACGTTTTGGGGGTGTTTCCCCCTTTTTTCAAAAATAAGACAAATTTTCTCAGGTGTGTAACTTTTGATGGGTAAAACTAAACTTAATTAAACTTATATGTTTGAAATCAACATAAAAATCCGATTCTTTTGATGTATCTATGGGTATCAAAATTCTGGTTTTTAGGGTTTCGGTTACTATTGAGACGGGTCGCTCCTTACTTACAGTTCGTTACCACGAACTGTTTGATTAGTTTTGGTCGTTAGCTACCTCATTCTTCAAAAAAGTTCTCTATACTAAAACACTGTATAAGAAATCTCTACGATACTATGCCTATTCTGCATCCCCTGGCCTTTCAGCAATATTAAAGTATGTTTTGTAAAGTATTACTACTTGAATCTGGAGCTAGCCCGACGTTCGAAACACATAATCATGGTTGCAGCAGTAGCTGCAACCTAGTAAAGAAAGAACCACAGCCCATCGTAACCAAAAGTTAAAAAAACACGTTTAGAAAAAACTGCCCACTGAAAAAAATGCCATTTGTCACTGATTCAGTAATAGTAACTATTATTTTGGTTCGCGTTAAAAGTAAAAGTTTATTAAGAAATGAAATTTTTTGTGATTTCAAAAAAATGCCTAAAACCCCTCGAAAATGGTGTCAGATCTAAATGAAAAGTGTGCCATTTGAATTAAGGTAGTCTAAAATCTTAAAAAGGGAAATTAAAGTCGCCCACCTTGAACAACAAGGAAAATCACTTTTTTGCATCTGTCTACCATTTTTTTTTTTCGTTTTTTTTTTTTTGTACAGGGCTAGCGGATAACCAGAACATCGTAGATATGTTTAAAGGCTCTCAAAAGCTATTTCTCATATCTACTTGCTTTTTATAAATTCCAACATCTACAAGTGCCATATGGCACTAAGATGGCATTTTTTGTGCCATTTCTAAGGGGATGGGGATAGCTGGCTACCAGAACATTTTAGACAGATTGATTATAGCCAATATAAAAGATATTGTTCATATCTATGTCCTTTATGTAAAATTCATTACCATCAAGTTCCACATAGCACTAAAAACAGGACTTTTGGTGCCATGTCTCAAGAGGAAAAGCTGGGGCTATTGGGCTAGCAAAACTTTTAAGAGTGATGTTTAATGTCTCATTTGAAAGCTACTCCTCATATCTACGTGCATATTTACATGATTTTTATCAATTTTACCATCCGTATGTGCGATATAGCACTGAAAACAGCACTTTTGGTGCCAGTTATTAAGCGGAAAAGCTCTGAAGTGCAAAACAGGTACTATTGTAATAATTGTGTTCCAAAAGCCTTAATTGGAGGTTTACAAGAATTCCTCGCATACACTCCTCCTTCCAGCCCCCTTAGTAAGTTTCACAAACTGTCTGCTTACCAGTAAGCAACTGCAACATTAGCTGGCTACACGACCATCGTAGATACGAATTATAGTATCGTAGTTTTCATAGTATTGAATTATAGTATCGTAGTTTCTACGAATTATACTATCTATTAGATTTCAAAGATTTCAATTTTAAATAGTTTCTTGGGAGAATTTGCCATTAACTCTTTGTCATGGTTGAAGCAGTAGTTACAACTTAGTAAAGCGCGAACCACAGCCCATAGCAACTAAAAGTTAAAAAGTGTTACAACAGTCTATTTGTTTCTTCTTCTTTTATCCAGGCCTAGTTGGTTACCAAAACATCTTATATGCTCTGGTAATTTCATTCATTCAATAGCTATTTCTCATATCCACGTGGTTTTTATAAATACCGCCATCTGCAAGTGTCTTCATTGATTAAATATCTCCAACATCTCTGTTTATTGCTAAATTTTGGTTTATGTATTTTTTTTTATCTCAATTACCTCTTTAAAAGTTTGTGGTAGGCCATTTACAGTAGATATTAAGGTTGCCTCGTCAAAAAGAACCAGATGGGTCGGATTTTCGAAAATCTGCAGGGCTAATGCCGAATCAAAGTTGTCATTGTTATTTTTCAATCTCAGGGACTTTTTTGTTCATGCAAACGTTCACCTAGTTGTTGATGGGTTCTACCAATGTAAAATTTTCCACCTGAACACGGGATGCTGTAGACACCACTACCCAGTACAGGGACAGTTTTATCCTTTCCTGAGTTGAAAAAATGTTCAACTTTTTGTTCAGTTCTGAAAGAAACAAAAATTATATTTTTCTTGTTTTTTCTTTTTTAATCGTCTATCTATGATATTTTCAATAAGTTTTATTGGGTAACCATTGCAGAATAGAATATCCTTGACATAGTTTAATTCAGAATTTATATGATTACGAGAACAGATTTTTAAAATTCTGTCGACTAAAGAGATTATTATAAAGAGTAATAATTTCTTTAGTCGACAGAGTTTTAAAAATCTGTCCTCGTAATCATATAAATTCTGAATTAAACTATGTCAAGGATATTCTATTCTACAATGGTTACCAAATCAAACTTATTAAAAATATCATAGATAGACGATTAAAAAAGATAAAACAAGAAAATAGGGAGCCCGTCCCCCTTGATTCAGTTACCCAAGCAATTGAGAAAAAAACTTTCATCACTTTACCATACATCCCGAAACTTGGCGATAAACTTGGAAAGATTAAAAAAAAACATAATTAACTTCTCAACTAGAAATCAACCAAAAATTTAGCTTGAATGGTAAACAGTTTTGAATTGAACCTTCAAACTTCCCTCTGTGATGAATCCTGTGTGCTAGTTTTAATGGCAGTAATTGAGGGGAAAGGACATCCTTGCCCCTTTAGTTTTTTGCTCCTGCCTAAGTTTTGAAAACGACTTTTTTTTTGGACCTTCCACTGGAAAAGGCAAGTTTTTATTTGAAAAAAAATGGGGCAAACAACCGAAAGTACACTTTGTCGGAATGTGCTATCAAGTAAAATTTATAAAAAGCGATTAGGTATAAATATAAGCTTTTAAATGAGCCCTTTAACAGCTTTCTTTTGTTACGGTGGCCTTCTAGTTTCTGCTAGTCAGTACGCGATTTATAAAGCCCTGTCTTCATTATGGCTTTTTCAGGCGAAGTTGGCCAAGTAAATACAGCTTTTTGTTCATCTAAAAACAAGCGTTCCTGAAAAATATGTATTTTTTCTTAAAGAATAGATAATAAACGTTTTCTTATAAACTGAAAGTTTTTTTGTAGCTGTTAAGGCTGTCTGCAGTGTTTTCTAGAGGCACCTTATCTCCCCTAGATCGGTGATGATCAGAAATTATATTAAAAAATAAGTTTTCAACTGAAAGTAAGGACTGACATTAAAACTTAAAACGAACAGAGATTATATAAGTAGAAAAGATCATGGTGGCGTTGGTTCTATATTAAATTTTAATGAAAAAAAGCGAAGTTTTTTTGAGGGAAGTAAAGAATTAAATTGAAACTTAAAACAGACAAACCTATTACTTCAAGGCTATCTAATATATATGGATAAAACTAGTACAAATAGACCAACTAATTAAGTTTCCCTATGTTTCTAGGATTATGGAAAACTAGCGCTTTACTGAAAACACAAAATAATATAGGAATTTTGGTAAATAAAAAGCAAACCCTTTAAGGAAACTTTTTACAGAATAAAAGTAAAACATTTAAGAATCGTTGATTTTTTTTTTTTTTTTTTTAACATGGTATCACTACTGCACATTGGCTCAGTTTAATGGACAGGCTCTCGTTTTGGTTCAAAAAAGGACATGTCATAATTTGTTTTCAAACAAGTTCGAAGTAAAGCCATCATGATAGTTCTAGGACTATAGACTAGCTTTGGAATTTGTATCATAGCTTGGAATTCACTGTTGAATAGAAAAAAATAACCGGATTTCCAGAGTTCATATTACGTCTTATTTGATCTTTATTTCCAGTAATACTGCAGCATATTTCCTACAATTTAAGATTGTATATTACTCACTATTGGTATTATCACTGGCAAGACCAAAATACTACCTCATAAATGAATCCAATATTTCTGTATGGTGTTCAATTACTTTGCGGCTATTAAAAAATTTTTAATTTTACGCTTATGTTTTTTAAGATAATTTTAATTGTATACAGATAGTTACTGATGTCACAACTGGTGTAAGACTATGAAAAGCTTTAGAGATTAGTTTATTGTTGCCAAGCTGCGTACTCACTTTTGACTCCCAAATAATTTTTTTTCCGTTTTGAGTTTCAACTTCACTCTTCACTTTTCTCAGCAAACCTTTTTTCTAAATTAATAGTTCTACTGATTTTAATATTTTGCGTTTAAACTTGATAAACTTTTGTTTCACACCAGTTTTACTAAAACTTTCTTCACTTGAGATAAGAGTGTGCTTTTCGAAGTGAATTTTGTGGCATGATCAATTACTACTACTACTACTACTAGTAGTAGTAGCAACTCACCAGGGCCACAAGCCACCTGTGGTAAAAACATCGCACACTCCCCCTCCATCCTCATCTATTCAAAGCCTCTCCCATTACAACATCCCAGGATCTCCACCTGGGGCGCAGCTACATTATTTTTATAGGGGAGAAGAGGGGATGCCATTGAAGTACGTGCTAATCAATCGGTAGGGAAGAAAAGTAACTATTGAACACATGTACTTCCTCGTGAATTTAAAAGCATTACATAATCAGAGGCAAAGCAATAGCGTTGCCTATAGTAAAGGCCATACGGCTCCAATGTTTTACTATTAATAATTAAAAAAAACTTCTTCCACAAAATAAGTTTTTCTAAGAAAAGTAAAGAACTCCATTAAACCGAAAATGAGCAAAAATCAAATCAAATATCTAACAAGCGTGAAACTGCCACAAATCAGCATCAATAAATAAATGAAACCCAAAACAAACATAAATTATAATAAATAACCGAGTCAAACTCAAAACGAGCAGAAATTAACATGAGTAGGGCTCAAACCCCTATGCCTTCCCAAGGCCAGGACATAATTTGCACTTTACTGAAAAAATATAAATGCTTTTACTTTTATAACTTTAATAAATTAAATAGTATTAACATTTTAATTACTAAATATCAGTATATGTATATTAAACTGACAATGCGCATTCTTTTGTATTTTTTTCAGTAAAGTGCAAATTATGTTCTGGCCTTGGGAAGGCATAGAAGTTTTGAGCCCTACTCATGTTAATTTCTGCTCGTTTGAGTTTGACTCGGTTATTTATTGTAATTTCTGTTCCTTTTGGGTTTCATTTATTTATTAATGTTGATTTGTGGTAGTTTCACGCTTGTTAGATTATTTGATTTTATTTTTGCTCATTTTCTGTTTAATGGAGTTCTTTACTTTTCTTTGAAAAACATATTTTGTGGAAGAAGTTGTTTTAATTAATTTCTGTTCGTTTTATATAGACATAGTCTTTTCAGGGAAAAAGAAAATAATACTTTAAACCTTTTCGTTTTTTTAAGACTTTATAGTTTGGCCTGCTACTTGTATGCTGGAGAAACATTTTTACCAATTTTCAACAACATACACCCTTTTAAAAATGTGGACACAAATAGTAGCGTTTAATTTAGTTTCAGACCTCCTCTAGTTGACCTGAAATAGAAAACTTGATACCATTCGCAAAAAAATCTGTTTACTTTCATTGATAGCTTGGATACACTTACGCTATTTTGATATTGTTAATTTTTAAGAGCAGAAGTAGCCCCAAAAGTTTAAACATAATACCCTTAGTCGTTCTTGGGATACTGCTGAGATGTCATAGTGGGAATTAGTATTAACACAGTGCATTTTGATTTAACCTTAAGGCAACATTTAGTTTTTAAACATAATCGGAGAATGGGAGGATGGGCTTGGGAGAGGGACTAGTTGCCCTCCAATAACTTTCGACTATTAAAAAAGGCATTAGCCCTTTCTATTTTCAATCGAATGAGCCCTTTTCGAAGTTCCTAAGACAACTCCTTCGATACGAAGTACCCTGGTCTAAACAAAAAAAAAAAAGGAAAAAAATAATAATACATTGTACCCACATCGATCTTTACTATAATTAGATAAAAAATACAAGCTTTTTAACTGAAAGTAAGGAGCGACATTAAAACTTAAAACGAACAGAAATTATTCCGTATATGAAATTGGCTGTCCCCTCCTCAATACGTCGCTCTTTACGCTAAATTGTTTTATTGTTTTAAAAAATAAAGTTGTCTGACAGATTCAAACTTTAGCGTAAAGAGCGAGGTATTGAGGAGGGGACAGCCCCTTTCATATACGGAATAATTTCTGTTCGTTTCTAGTTTTAATGTCGCTCCTTACTTTAAGTTAAAAAACCTTGTTTTTTTTATTTAATTTCTGAACATTTTTGAATTAATGCAGCTTTGATTTTGGCTCACCGAAAATGAATAATTAGAATGAAGTTTGCATATTAATTTTACTTTTTTGGCTAAATGGCTTACTCGAAATTTTGTTCTGACGTAACATACGAATTAACTTACGTAACGAACTTGTATATTTGTATGTTTTATTGCGTATATTAGGGAGTTTGCCCCCTATTCGATACCTTGCTCTTTACGCTAAAGTTCGAATTTTGTTCGAATCACAAACCCCTGAATCACAAAACCGGTTAATTAGAATAGATAGCTCTTTTGAAAGTACAAAAAAAACTTTAGCCTAATGGGCGAGGTATTGAATAGGGGGTGAACCCCCTCATATGCGTAATAATTCTAGTTTGTTTTAAGTTTTAATGTTGCTCCTTACTTTGAGTTGAAAAAACTAGTTTTTTTATTCAATTTCTGATCGTTTTTTAAATAATAATGAGAAATCCGGCACCCCCTTCATAAAAATGTCCCTTCCCCCAAGGAAAAATCCCCCATGGAAGGATCCTCCCCCTTAACCCCCTTTTGCAACTCCCCCCCCCCCCCAACCAGAAAAAAATCCCTCCTGAAACGTCTTTATACTTCCCATTAACCAATACTGTAAGTAAACAATGGGCAAAGTTCATAACTTCCAGCCCTTCCGCCGGGAACTGTGGGGGATTAAGTTATCCTCAAAGACATATCTATTAAATTTTCGACTATGCTGAACAAAATGGCTATCTCAAAATTTTTATTGGGTTACTTCGGGAAAAAATGAGCGTGGGAGGGGACCAAGTTGCCCTCCAATTTTTTTGGTCACTTAAACAGGGCGCTAGAACTTTTAGTTTCCGTTCAAATGAGCCTTCTTACGATATTCTAGGACTACTGTATCGATACGATCACCCCTGGGGAATTAAAAAAAAAATAAATAAATAAACACGCATCCGTGATCTTTCTTCTGACAAAAAATACAAAATTCCACATTTTTGCAGATAGGAGCTTGAAACTTCCGCAGTAGGGTTTTCTGATACGCTGAATCCGATGGTGCGATTTTCTTAAAGTTCTATGACTTTTTGGGGGTGTTTCGCCCTTTTTTCGAAAATAAGGCAAATATTCTCAGGCGCGCAACTTTTGATGGGTAAAACTAAACCTAATGAAACTTATATATTTGAAATCAGCATAAAATTCTGATTCTACTGATGTACCTATGGGTATAAAAATTTCGGTTTTTAGAATTTCGGTTACTATTTTGCCAGGTCGCTTTCTTACTTAGAGTTCGTTACCACGAACTGTTTGAAATTGTCAAGCCTTCCAATCACTTTCGATAGATTCAATAGTTCTGTCTTTTATGATGTGCTCGATACACTGAAAATAAATAGTTTTTGTTCTTTTCAAGTTTTAATTTTACTTATTACTTGCCTTGTGACATATTTTCTCTAATATTTGTTAAAATATAATATTCTTGGTAGGACAATTTCTTTCTATTCACATTGACCTACTTGTTCCTTTCCAATTGCTTTTCTATGGAAAATGAATGACTTTGTTTTTGGAAAAGGCAAGGTTCTACCATGAGAGGATTGTAATAAATTGCTCTAGGTCAGCAGAATCTGAACTGAAGTATCCCTTTGAAAAAGTGCGGAAAGATCAAAGAAGCAAGCGTGAATCTGTCAGATTAAGATAAAATCAATTGTTTTCCCAATGTCTTCAGACACCGAAATTCATAAATTTGAGCTGCGGTTAATAATTACATTATTATCCATTTCTTTGGTTTGAAAACACACGCATCTTTTGAAAACCTGGTAAATGATGATTTCATGTTTATTAGACAGTCTAGATCCGCTCCCCCTAAGTTTCGAAAAATACTTTTGTTTGTACGTTTATTGAAAAACAGCCTTTTTTAGTACTTTCAATGAGAAAAAAAACCACCTCTGATTTCTATAGATACATTTTCCCCCACCCCAAAATCTTTGTGAATTGGTGACTCTGTTATCAGACCGACAAGAGAAACCGAAAAAAAAAATCTTAAAAGAAGATGGAATTCGTCGGATCGTGTTCTTTGTAGAATTCTGATAAAATTAGCCCAAATCAAATGATATAATAGCTTCCAAATAAATTTTATTTTTAATTGTAAAATATTTCCCAATCCCCATTAATTTATGCCTCTTCTTAGGGGGTAAGACTTCAAAAACAAATTTACGCCGATGTGCTTTAAAATCTTAGGCCATATAAACACTTCAAAAATAATTTTAGGATCGAAGAATCTAACTTAAGGCAAAAAATTAATGAAACAAACCATTTTGTATTTATTTGTGACTTTCTTTCTTCGAAGAAAACAATTGAGGAGATTTTTTTAAATATAACCTTGAAACGTTCTATTTAAAAACAAAAACAATTAAAGCAAAATGCAAAATAAAAATTTTGTTCAATAAAATGGTGGATGAAGATGCATGTATGTTTATGAGTGTTAACAGGATGTGTTCAGAATGGCACCAGGCTTATAGAAGACCGAAAATCCTGCTTATTAACAATTAAGATGAATAATAATCCCTCTCACCATTATCCCGAAATTTAATATTAAAAAAAAGTGTACGAAATTTTTTACTGAATGTTTAAATTCTTTTAAAAATTAAACGTAAAATCAAAAATTTAGATTCTTAGGCAGAAAAAATCAAAAACTTTGCAAATAATCCCGACGCTAACCAGTATTGAAAACTTGTTTATTAAAATCAAAAAACAAAATTAAACAAAATATTATAAAAAAAAAACTTTTCAAAGGATAGTAAAGAGCAATATTAAAACCCAAGACTTAGCCTACATGACCCACAGTTCTTGCCGGGGGCTTGGCGTAAAGAACGATCAGAGCAGCCACCGCAAGGTTGACCTATCGCTTGCCAGACTAACGACTTATTCCACTAGGATGTGGCTTGTGGGAAAAATATGCTGGCTTTGTCTTTCTATTTAGTAGGGGGAGCATCCTCTCAGTAGTTTCCATCCATGCCGGGTAGGTTCGAAGCAAAAAACAACCCGTAATGGGGCATCATGTGGCATACGAAGGAGATGGGTGTTCCAGCGAATAGTTTGTTGTGCAAGCTGCATCTGCAGAAGAGCCTATAATGTATGTAACAAGAGAGTATGGTTGCAATCTTAAGATCAGGTTTTGAGGCTTCTTCTGAAAGAACTTGGAGAGCTTTGGTGATTTTTTCACGGTGTCCGTGACTAATGTTCAAAAATGTCTATGTTCTGCTATGTTCTTTACTAGATGGGCCTTCTGATGTAGCTCGATATCAGAAAGGGTGTTCTAAGACATCTACGGTTTTTCCTTGTCATTCGCTTGGCCAATGGTACTGCAAGAAGAGTCAAGTATATTTATTTGAGGGTATTCGAGGCAGACTCAGGTCTGGTCGTGACTTATCCAGGTCTTGGAGACGACTAAACCTGTTTAAGATATCGAGAGACTACTTTTTTCACCTGAGGTTTTTCGGGTTTTGTCATCCCCAGAGCCACATTTATTGGATAAATAAATTATTTTGAAGATAATGGCTACCTGAAAGTTCGATCAGTTGTCTTTGGGATTACGGCGCCATATCCAATGTCTGTCATGAGTCAACCAAAAAATATCGATCATCCCTAAAGTTCTATGACTATCTACCCTAGTTCTGCCCTAAGATAGATGGATAGATGATAGACTATCTAAAACAAGTGAAAATGACTTCATTTTTCTACATTCCTGAGAAAAACTTATGCCAGCTATCTTTTTCACTCAGACTATCTGTCTTGGCTTCTTCTCCAATTAGCCCTGGATTGATGACAACTTGATTTTAATTCAAAACTCAACAGATTTCGTATTAAGTTGCCATCAATCCATGGCTAATTCGAGAAAAATCCAAGACAGATAGTCTGAGTGAGAGGCACAAATGGCATAAGCATTATTAAAGAATGTATAAAAATGGTGTCATGACGGTCATTTATTGGAAAAATGAACTATTTTGAAGAAAACGGCTATTTCAAAGCTCGATCAGTTGTCTTTGGGATGACGGGCGCCAAGCAAAGATACAAGAGAGAGGATTAATTACCCTTCCCTCTTTCTTGAGTTCTAAAAAAAGCACTTAAACTTTCAATATTGAACTGAATGGGCCTGTTCCAAAGTTTCTATAACCAGTCCCTCACTGCAAAGCGGCCGGGGGGAAAAGCACAACATCAAAGACTTATTGCTTTTTACTTAGGCAGCGTTATTGAACTGCCTCTGCCACCTGCCGTTTTGTATATTTGTCTCAGACATATGTTTAAGTTTTTTTCTCTGTCATTTTAGTTTCTTTTTCCCTTTTAAGTTTAATATACCAATAAAGTGTACATTAAGGGTACAAGCTTTTTTTGTAACAACTTATATTTAAAAAATAGAGAAGTTAAAAAGGTCTATCCAAGCAGAAGAGGATTTTTTGGGGCTGGGGAATCCCCCATATTTCTTCTGGCCCCTTTATTCCGTTTTTTTTTTCACTCTTTAAAAAAAAATTGTCAAATTGGTCAATTATTGGCGTCTTTGCTAGATTGAGCCCTAAAACATTTTGCTCTACATCCCCCTTTGCATCCAAGTTAGGTCTTGCTAGTTTTAGTCCTACGTTGTCCAGTAACAATTGTTATACTTTTATACCTATAGTCTTTATTTATGTTTACCTGTTTGTTATCTATTTAGCCTCAGTACTTGAAGTGTTGACAATACTGTGCCAGAACTCAACTTGATTCTGCACAGATTCACTACTTCGATAATTTATGTGTTAACCGAGAGGTAGCTGAGATTTGTCGGTTTTTACTCCAAATCAAGATTTTATATGTTTCTGCTTTTATTCACAAACTAACATGTTTTGCCATGAGTCATAATTTCGGCTCCTTGTTTTGGGGATGTCCTTCTGGAGTTAAATATTAGGCCATTTATATAATCCTGAATGAATGAGTAGCTAAGATCTTAGATCCAGTGCCATAGGGTCAAGGGGCTATATGAATTCCTAGGGGAAAAACAGAGCACGAGAAAAGAAATAGTTTTTCTCCGTTCTATCGTAATTGAAAAGGCATTCAAGTTTTCAATCTCCATTAACCCCTTTCTTAATTTCTAAAAACACTCATTAGGTTTGCAAAACCTTTCAACTAGGCCGTACCCAGGATTTTTTTTTTGGAGGAAATTTGACTAAAAAAAAATTTTATGGGGGTTTTACAAAAAAAAACTCAACAAACGCCTGCAAAATTTGTTTATGTCCATTTTTGTTACGTTTTTACGAGTCAGACAAACATCTCAGGGGGAGTTCAAATCCCCTAACCCCACTCCTGGACATGGCCTTGCCTTTAATTGTTTCCAAATTGTAAATTGCTGAATAAAAAAAATTAGATGTTGATAACATATTAAGTTCACCTTCGCGTTATGACATATCAAAAAATTGTACATAATAAAACAAGACTTCATACAAATTCCAAATTAACATATATATATATATATATATATATATATATATATATATATATATATATATATATATATATATATATATATATATATATATATATATATATATATATATATATATATATATATATATATATATATATATACATATATATATATATATATATATATATATATATATATATATATATATATATATATATATATATATATATATATATATATATATATATATATATATATATATATATATTATATATATATTATATATATATATATATATATATATATATATATATATATATATATATATATATATATATATATATATCAGTTGAAGAATTTCCACATAAGTTTGTCATGTAATAACAACTGAAAAGCTGAATACCTCTAAAGTAGGATAAATCTGGCATCAACAGTCACCTTACTTTTATGAAAATCGATTATTCTTGTCCGGTCTAAACCAAACGTAGTATTAATTTAAACACTAGTAGCAGTGCTACCAAACAAATATATTTAATATTTTTGCACCTTTGGTGACACTTTAGGGTCTGGATAAGCCACTTATTTTCAGGTCAAACTCTCGTCGATTTTCACTCTTGTATTGATAAAAAAGAGCCTTATTTGACGAAAAATACTTAATTTTTACTTTTAAATTTAAAATTAATTTTTTAAAAATAACTTAGAATCTATTAATTAAAAATTAAAATTTATCAATTTAATAAAAAGTAAAACATAATCATAAAGGGAGATTTGGACCAGTAAGAATAAAGATGTGTGGGAAAAACAAAGTAAAATAACATATAGCCAGAAAAAGGACTTAGAAAGTAAAAACTCGGACCAAAAATGGACACACTCAAAAAATTAGAGACTTTCCTTCATCACAATAGAAAAAAAAAACAATTAGTTAAAAATGAGTGGTGAGACGGAATTGTGAGGGTGGTAGGTCCCTTCTTAGGAAGAATATTTTTTGCTTGTTTGGGTTTAATGATGTTCCTTACTTCTATTTGAAGAGAAAAAAATCTTCGTTTTGCAAGTTATAATGGGGCTCACTGCTGTCATTTAAAAAACATAACTTGGCGTATGATATTTATTTTTTATTATAAAAACAATATAGTCTATCTCAAGTACAACTATCCATAAATAATAATTTTTTTGAATGCTTAAACTATTTTTCACGTGAGACTTTGGTTAAATCTCTCAGTTCTTAAGTCTGGGACACTGAACATTAGATTTTCTCACTCTCCTAAAATTCCCTTCCCTCCCTTAATGAATCCACCACTGACATCTATGATCTTTAATGCGTAAATAGTAGCTGGGCATAAGAATTACTCCATCTATTAAGTATACAAAAATAAAAAATAAATATATTTAAAAAACTCAAATATTTCGGATAAAAGTTGAGAATCAAGTAATAATTCTTCACTGACTTAGTTTGTAAAAGAGAACTCGAAAAAAAATTTTTCCATTTACCTCAAAAGATTTAGAACATTAAAAACACATTAACTATGTTCGATTATGAAACTATGACCCCCCTAGCTTTATAACCCTTTAGCTTTGATAAAATGGAGAATTTTTTAAGATTACTTATTTTTCATGAAGATTAGACAACTGAAAGTAAAACTATAAGTCTTGTCTCTTCTAGGTTTCAATAAAGTGGTCTAATAATGTTGCTTAGCCCCACTCTGTGAAACCCTTGGCATGCTCCAACAAAGGATTTTTTAGGCTTGCAATGGAAAAAAAAACTTTTTATAAGTTTAATAATAATCACCCTAACATTGAAAAAAAAAATGAAAATACAATGGGTTTGGGCCCTCAGACCCTCTCCCTGTTCACGCCCCTTAACCTTTGTCAATGGAAAAATTTTCCGCTTTAACAGCAAAGTTTTGACCGTTATTCACTAATGATACTATGGTGGTTCCTCTAATAAAAGTAAACGGGATAATAGTCAGATTTAGTTCCCTACGTTAATATTCATACTTCCAATTGACACCAATGTTCCCTCCAAGAGGTTATAAAAATAGCTGAAGAATCACTGCGTCAATTAGAAGTGATAAGTAAAGATAAACCATTTAGGGTAAAGATATATAGCTGACACATTTTGTGTAGAATACTCAAAATCAATCATCAAGTCAATTCATCTTGATCTCTTATATATTTACCTTGTGAAATTGCATCAGCATAATTGAAAGGGAATATAACCTGCCTTGTTCACCACTTGTCCATAATAGACATAGGGTTTTTCGTTATAGTGTATATATTAATTTAAAATAAACAAAGTTTTTCCGAGGTAAGCAAAGAGCGAAGTTGAAACTTAAAACGGACAAAAATTATTACTTCACAGCCTGTTTAATATATATTAATATAACTAGTACAAATAAACCAACTAATTATGTTTCCCTGTGCTTTTATGATTATACAAAACTAGCACTTTACTGAAAACACAAAATAATATAGGAGTTTTGGTACAGTAAAAGCAAACCAATTAAGGACACTTTTTATAAAATCAAAATATTACCAATCTCTTTTAGGATCAGTCCCTTTTAAAATAAAGCAACAATCCATTTTAGGATTGCCTTTATTTTTTTACGTTTATTTTGGTATTACTTCTGCACAATGGCTCAGTTCAATGACTGGCTCTCGTTTTGGTTCTTAAAAGGACATATCATGATTAGTTTGTACACAAGTTCGAAGTAAGGCGATCTTGATAGTATTATGACTATAGACTAGCTTTAGAATTTGTATAATAGCTTGATATTCACTCTTGTATAGAGAGAAATAATCGGATTTCCAGAGTTCATATTATGTCTTATTTGATCTTCATTTCAAGTGATATGAAAGTTTATTTCTCACACTTTAAGACTGTATATTACGGCTACATACTCACTTTTGACTCTTAAATCAATAATCCTGTTTTTTATACTTAACTTTTGTGTTTTCAGTAAAACGCTAGTTTTGTATAATCATAAAAGCATAGGGAAACATAATTAGTTGTTTTATTTGTACTAGTTATATTAACATATATTAAATAGGCTGTGAAATAATAATTTTTGTCCGTTTTAAGTTTCAACTTTGCTGTTTACTTCCCTCGGAAAAACTTTGTTTTTTTAAAATTAATCTTTGTTCGTTTTTGATTAAAATTTAATGCAGATACAACGCTGCCATGATCTTTTTTATTTATAAAGAATAATGTATGCTTGTTTTAAGTTTTAACGTCACTTCTTAGTTTCAGTTGAAAATTTATTTTTTAATATAATTTCTAATTATCACCGATCTAGGGGAGATAAGACAGCTCTAAAAAATACTGCAAACAACCTTGACATCTAAGAAAAATTTTTAGTTTATAAAAGTCCATTATCCATACTTCACAAAACAATACATGTTTTTCAGGAACGTTTGTTTTTTGATGAGCAAAAAGTTGTTTTAACTCGGCCGACTTCACCTAAAAAAGACATAATGATGACAGGGCTTTATAAATCACCTACTGACTAACAGAAACTAGAAGGCTTCTGTAACAAAAGAAAGCTGTTTAAGGACTCATTTAAAAGCTTATATCTATAATGTATCACTTTTTATAAATCTGACATGATAGCACATTCCCACAAAATGCACTTTCGGTAGTTTCCCCAAATTTTAAAATGAAATAAGTGCCTTTTCCAATTAAATGACCTAGAAAATGTGATTTAAAAACCTAGGCAAGAGCAAAAACTAAGGGGGCAAGGACGTCCCTTCCCCTCAATTACCGCCGTTAGAACTAGCGCACAGGATTCATCAAAGAGTGAAGTTTGAAGGTTCAATTCAAAACTGTTGATCAATCAAGCTTAATTTTTGGTAGATGTTTAGTTGAAAAGTTTTTAATTTTAGTTAATTTGCTATCGCAATAATATTTTACTTTGATTTATGAAACTTACTAAGAAGGTCTGGATGGCGAGTATATGTGAGGCGATCTTATAAGCCTCCAGTTAAGGGCTTTGGACCATAATTATTGCAATGTTTTAGTTTTATGCTTCCAAACTCTTCCACTTAAGAAGTGGTACCAAAAGTGCCGTTTTTAGTGCTATATGGCACTTTTGGATGGTAAAATTGATAAAAAGCACGTATATATGAGTAATAAGTCTAAAATCTGCCTTCCTGGGTTATGCCTTAAAAATGAGTGCCATTAAACATCACTTTTTGAAGTTCTGCTAGTCCAATAGCCCCCAACACTGTAAAAAAATCGTTTGAGATTCAACAAAATTGTTTATAATGTTTATCAGCAACAAAATTGGAATTTCAACAGCAGAAATTGAATATTGGAGACCATTTTGGAATTCCATGGTCATTATTGAATTTCGAATTTGTTGAGAAACAAAAATGCTGAATTCCCATTCCCGAATTGAATTGTCAGTTTGTTGACAAAACAACATGTTATATTTTAAGATCCTTATTGGATTTCCATCTTGTTTGCTGGATTTCCCGTTCTTTTATTGGATTTCCATCACAAGCGTTGTTCAATTTCCTTGGTCTAAAGTCTAATATTAAGTTTTCAGGATTTAGTTTTCCTTTCTTCTTTCTGAAGCATCAATAAATAGAAAAAACAATCTCATTTATTTTACAAGAACAGAAAATTACAACAAAAAATTTCTCCCAGATAATATGACACCTCTTAAAGGCTGCATTTTTTCATGGTGGAAATCAGTAAATCAATGGCGTAGTAGCAGGCCGACAGAAGACACTTGAGCAAGAAATATCTTCCAATCAGGAAAACAGTGACACTTGGACCTGAAGTGAAGATGAAATTAAATCGAGGCACAAATAAAAGAAAGACTTCCCCCCTTTTTGCTACCTCCAGAGGTGAACGGTTGCAATAATAATACCACGAATCCTGTCGTTTCTGAATACCTTTGACAAACTCATCAGATCTCATCAAATCTCTTGTTCGCCGCCTCATAAAAATCTGTGTGTTATAAAACTGAAACCTTGCAAAATAGATCTTCTGCTTAGATCAAATAAAACAAAATTGGTTTCAGCTTCACAAGTTTGCTCAATCCAAATTTATAAGGTTTTAAAGATATGCAAATACAATTCCTAAATTTTGAAGAAAAAAGACATTGATATGGCTTAAAATTCTACTCAAATAACAGGAATTGCATGTTTGAACTAAACCTTGAGAAAAAGAAACTGATGACCGGAAATTAAGGTAAAACGTTGTTTTGTCAAAATTTCAATAATTATAAACCTGTCGTGTAGGCAAATTTAAGGGCCCTCTAGAGGGAGAAGGAGTGCAGGTAGGCACTTCAAAATACCTTCCCGGGACATACTTCGGTACTTATGTACTATCTGGAACACATGCGCTGTATTATATAGGGAACATGCGGGTTTCTTTCGAAACGGCTTTCTTTCAATAGAGAAATGGATTGTAAAGCCTGGTTTGTTATTGGGTTTATAATATTTAAACTATGGTTCTATGGGGTTTAGGGGAAAAAAGGTACCTAGGTTTGGTTAGGTATTACATATATATGCTATGCTTTACCCCCACCCCCTAATGTGCAAATATATAGCCGAAATCTGTTTCTAAACTATTATATTTTCTTCCTGTTTTGTTGTACTTCATTAGCATCAACCTAACTTCATTTTTCGCGTGTGTTCCAGATAGTAAATAAGTACCCATACTTTAGCCTGTAGACCCATCCCTGAAAGTTTCGTTTTCCTGACCTAACCCGTTTCCAAGATAGCCAAAAGTAGCTAAAGTAGAATTGGTACTGTTCTATTAGCTGTAAGCTACGCAAGATATATTATAAAAGAAACTAGTCAAACAGGTTCTCTCAACGGAGAATTGGATTGCAAAAAGTGGTTTCTAACTGCTTTTACATTATTTAAACTTTAGTTTTTGGGGTTTAGGGGGAAAAAAGGTACCTAGGTTAGGTTACGTATTTAATATATGCTATGCTTTACCCCCCCCCCCCCTAATGTGCAAATATATAACCGAATTTTGTTTCTAAACTATTACATTTTTATCCTATTTTGTTTTATTTTATTAGCATTAACCGAATTTCACTTCTTGCTTGGTTTACAGCAAATAGGACAGTACCATAGAATTTTACCAAACTCTTTTTTATTTATAAAAATGTACTATCTTAAACATTTTGGGAAACATAAGACACAAGTTATCAGTATTAATAAACTAAACCGAATACTTACCATCTCAATTAGAATGTCTTCTCTCTCTGATCTGAATGCCCCCTAGGTAAAATCGTCGCTTCGTCGTTTGAAGGTCTTAACATTAAATCTACTTCTGTATTATACGTTTGTAGGTAGTTGAAGGAGAGGATTTATTTTTGTTTGTCAAATTGATCTTAAATCATAACATTCAAAAACAAAATAAGAGACAAATTAGGTATTGGGAGGAGGTTTAGTTGCCCTCCAATCTTTACGGTCCCTTAAAAGGACACTAGAGCAAAAAAAAAAAAACAACAAATAGAAATGCATCCGTGATCAGTCTTCTGGCAAAAACATAAATTCCACATTTTTGCAGATAGGAGATCTTAACCCCCGAAATAACATTTTCTGATACGCTGAAACTGAAGGTCTGATTTACGTTAAGATTTATTGACTTTTTGGGGGTGTTTCTCCCTTTTTCTAAAATCAGGCTCCCTGTTTTCAAAATCCCTTTTTCTTCTGAGGCTTGGAGCCTTTGGTGGGTAGATGTTAAACGTAATGAAATTTATATATTTGTAATCTGCATAAAAACCCAATTCTTATCAATTGTTATCAAAATTCCATTTTTGAGTTTCTGTTACAATTGAGTTGAGTCGCTCCTTAATTACAGTTTAACACTATGAACTATTTGGTGAAAGTTATTGAGCTAACGTCCTATAATTAATTAATAATGTAGCAAACCGGAGTTTTTGAAGCACGATTCATGTTATTAAAGTGTAATTTTTCTGAGTCCAGTTGAAATGTGTACCATTTTAGAAAATTCTCTTTTTTGGGGAAGCTTTTGGTTCCTTTACGTGTACGTAAAGGACTGAAATACTCTTACAGGCGTCTTCTTTTCTTCAATATAGATTTTCTTCTTTTATTTCGTGGTAAACTAAAAGGACAGTGTTTGTCTACATATGAGTTTTAATCCTTGCTGAGTGAATTTTCTCTCGAGTGATTTTGACTCTTTTTTTGAGAGGGTGACGAGGAGGTATAAAATAGAAGAATCAATTTTAAGTTTGTGTCTTCAGTATCCAATTAGGTCGTGAAATTTTTAGAAATTAATTTATTTCGTTTATTTTTAATTTTTTATTTATTTTATTATTATTTTTTTTTGCCCTGTTTTTTTGTGTGGGGGGGGGCTAAGGATGGCTGGTAGTAATTGTGTATGTAGGGTTTTGTAAAGGGTGATGTCTGCCCATACAAGTTTAATAAACTTCGGGTTTTGTTGTTAATGTGTTTTATTTTTGTAATAAAATCCTTCTTCTCTCTATATTTGCTTACATGGTTATTCAGCGTAAGCAGCAAATTTATGGCAAATTCTGGGAAGAATTTTGTTTGAAACGCTTTTTGGGTCTCATTACAAAAATGACGTTCATTTCAAAAACATATGTTGTTCCAACAAAAGGATTTTCGTTCTTAATTAGAACAAATTGAATTCAGAAAGCAATATATTTTCACCGTAAGTACTGTTAAGGTTAAGGTAGCATCTTAAGAAATTTTCTACCTACACAAACTCACAAAAAAATGTATTTTAAAAAAGCGATTGTAAAAGTTAAAAGATAATTTTTGTACATAAATTTCTGCGTGTTCATTTTGCAGACAAGAAAGCTCAACTTATTTCAAAGTAAAAATATATTTCCTTATTTTTATAATTATCTTTTTATACTCAAAATTCAATTAGCATTCCTCTTTTTCTGCTATAATTCAAATATTTGAATTGAACTTATGCTGAACATATTACTTTCAATGGTCCTATAGTCAAATTTAAAATGATATTCAAGAAGCTTCAAACTACTGTTGAAGTTCAAACCTTTTTGATTGATATAGCCTATTTACGGTGAAAATTACATTTTTTCTACTGAAAAGTACATAAATCTTAATAATTTCACTAATTTGTTGGAATTCAATAAGCAAGTCACAATTCCAACAGAAAAATTGGATTTTTTTTGTGACTTGTTTGAATTAAATAAGCAAGTCACAATTCCAATAGAAAAATTGGATTTTTTTTTGAATTGTTTGAATTCGAGCAAAACATTTGTTGGAAATCATTTTTTTTTTTTTTTTTTTACAGTGCAGCTTTTCCACTTAAGACACGACACCAAAAGTGCCGTTTTTTAGTGCCATTTGAACTTGATGATGGTGGAATTTATATGAAAGACGTAGATATGTGCAATATCTTTTATAAGAGCTTTAAAATATCTACCAACGATGTTCTGGTAGCCTGCTAGTGCCACTCTTTGAGAAATAGCACAAAAAGTGCCTATTTAGTGCCATACGGCACTTGCAGATGGCAGAATTTATAAAAAGCTCGTAAATATGAGAAATAGCTTTTGAATGAGTCATTAAGAATCTCTTTATGATGTTCTGGTAGCCCGCTAGACCTGTTGAAAAAAAAAAAAAAAAAAAAAAAAAAAAAAAAAAAAAAAAAAAAAAAAAAAAAAAAAAAAAAAAAAAAAAAAACGGGAGACAGATCAATGCTACCGATGCAAAAAAAGTGATTTTCCTTGTTGTTCAGGGAGGGAGACTGTAAAGTCCCTGTGCAAGGCTTTGACCATGTTGATTCCAATGGTACACTTTTCATTTTGATATGACGCCATTTTCGAGAGGTGTGGCTTTTTTTTCGAAATCAATATAAATTTCTTTTCGAAATAGATTTTTACTTTTAAGACGAAACGAAATAATAGTTAACGTTCCTGAGTCACTGTCAGATGAAAATTTTTTCCACTAGGCAGTTTTTTTTTTCAAAACACGTTCTTTAACTTTTGGTTACTATGGGCTGTGGTTCGCTTTTGCTAGGTTGCAGCTGCCGCTGCAACCATGATACCTTGCCGGGACATGCTTTAAAAAAATGAGCCTAGAAAATGACGGAAAAAATAACAGCGGATACCAATATTCCCGATACGATTTATGCAATACCAACACCCACGATACCGATACGCGCGACATCGATACGCCCGATACCACATACAGCCCTTCCCCAGGGACTATGGAGGGCCATATCATCATCAAAACCATTTATAATAGACCTTTGAACTATGATAAACAAAATGGATATCTCAAAATTTTTATAAGACTAGCTGGGGGGGGGCTGTTGAGAGAGAGGCTATTTGCCCTCCAATCTTTTTGGTCACTTAAAAAGGGAACTTACAAATTTAATTCCATTTCGAATGAGCTATTACACACCTCTCTATGATGCTCTGGCCACCCCCTAGCTCCTCTAGAAAAAAAAGAAAAAAAGGGAGACAGATCAGTGCTACCCATGCAAAAAAGTCATTTTCCTTGGTGTTCAAGGTGGGGGACTGTAATTATCCTAAAAAGGGTTTTTCGACCATGGTGATTTCAATGGTGCACTTTTTATTTCGATTTGACGCCAGTTTTAAGGGGTTTCATATATATATATTATATATATATATATATATATATATATATATATATTATATATATATATATATATATATATATATATATATATATATATATATATTATATATATATATATACATATACATATATATATATATATATATATATATATATAGTATATATATATATATATATATATATATATATATATTATATATATATATATATATATATATTATATATATATATATATATATATCTATATATGCGTGTGTGTGCGTGTGTGTGTTTGTGTGTGGGTGTATATGTGTTTGTTTGTGCTTGTGTGCGTGTGCGTGTGTGTGTACACTGGGCAAATTTTCTCTGGCATCGGCTATAGCTTTAGAGGGGTAACTTCAAAATAACTAATTTTGGTTATTTGGAATAGCTGTTAGAAAAAGACTCATTTCGTATTGCCCTTAATTTACAATTTTTTATTAAGAAAAAATCGATATGTCAATGTGCAATAAGAAAATAACCGCTTTCACTTGCAAACAAAAGTGCTTTTTTTAGTTTTTTTCGTTTTTTCTTTAATAGTATTTTCTAGGAAAGTTTAATTACAACTTCTACATTTAATTCACCAAATTTTCTTTTTTAGAATTTGTATGAGGAATTTTCTATTTATAATGTTTTGGATGCTGGAGCAATTCTTTAGAAGTAATTTTATTTCCTTTGCTTAGTTAAGAAGCTCCCTTTTCTCAGTCCATCAAAAGGGTTAGACTATATACATTTTTACGGTAATATTATTTTGCTCCTTTTATTTTTTCAACTTACCTCTTGTTTTGGCAGTGTATACACAAAAACAAGTTTTTTCAAAGAAAAGTAAAGAGCTGTATTAAACTAAAAAGGAGCAGAAATAAATTCGAATAATTTTTCAAGCGTAACAATAATAAACATCACCCTCAATATATAAATGGAATGATGAAACAGATCCCAAAAAATAAGGAACAAAAAACCCAAATGCTTCTATTTTTGAATAGCAAAAATAAGTAGTAATAAGTAGTATTCTTTTTGTTTCTAATTCCATTAGCTACATATCTGGACGTTCGGTTTTTTTAGGCATCTAGACCCCACCCAGAAAATTTTTGATATTAAAGGGTCTGAATTCCTAGCAACTTGAATTTCGGGAAGTAAACTGTAGTAAACATTTTTACAATAGTAAACTGTACTAAGGGGTTGTTTTTCAACCGCACTTCTTGATGGATATGCAGTTTTGAAGTTTTTTTTTATTGTTCTTGATGATAAATATTACGGTTTTTCTTTGTACAGTTTAGCGGAAATATTATTATGCAGAGTATATTTTTTCTAATGCAACTCTTGTTTTGGAATTATTTTTTCATCCGTAAAATTTGAATAAGAGTAAGCAATTGTGCACAGAAAAAAATAAAAAACCAAGAGGGAAAACTTATCCTCAAACTAGTTATCCTCAAACTAGTTTGAGAATAAGGATCTGATTTGACTTTTCAAAGGGTCTTTTTGTGCTGACTTTTCACATAAACAATTTAGAGCTTTCAATTTTTTCTTCATTTTTTATAACAATTCAAAAACTGAAAACTACATTTAAGATTAATGACCAATACATATTATTCTTCAAAGATAAATTATGAGCGTAGATCAGTAGTTTCCAACCGATTTTTGGCCATGCCCAAGATAGGCATTTTCAAAATCCTAAGCCCCCCCCCCCCGCGTAGTATTTAAATTTTATTCGCTAAAATTTTACGTGTATCTACCTTAAGGAAGCTTAAAAGGTCATCAAGTTGGTGTTTTTAGGGGGATCATCCTCTAGTCAAATTTGGCTGTATACTCGTAGAACACCTTTTATACAATTAAAAAACTTTTTTTTTGCCGTTTTTTTTGCTCTTTAAATGCATATGAATCTGAAATTATTCTCATGATAAATATTTTTCTCGAAATTATGGCTTTAAATTATATTCAGCCAAAGGATACACGTCCTGGCCATGAACCACCAATATTTTCATTCCCCACCGGTTGGGCCTGTGCTCACTTTGGGAATCACGGACGTACACTTTTTTTTAGTTTAGTATCTGGTTTCAAACGAGACTTTACTTTAAATCCAACTATATTTTATAAGTCTTATTTCATTTTCTTTCTCCATTGATAATCCTCAAACTAAAAAACTAAATAAAAAGTACAAAGGGTAAGCTTTAAGGTAGTTTTCTGCAGGAAGGAATTTCTACAGAGGAGAGGTTTCTGCAGTGAGGAATTTCCTCCGGGGGAAATATCCATGTGCAGAATTTCAGTTGAATTTCCTTTCTTTTGAGATTGCAGCAATACGCAAAAGGTAAGCTGGTTGTTTCGAAATTTGGACGTTTCTAACGCATATTCACGGTGCTGTTAAGTTTAACCATGAAAATGAACAAGTAACATTAATAAGTTTAATTTGATAATGCTTTTTGTTTGTAGAAATTTAAAAGTAAATAATTTGTTGATTTCCAAAGATAACTAAACCTTCAAAGAAAAGATATATATTCTTAAACTGTTCAACACCAAAGGCTTTAGCTTAGTTTCTCCGAGTGTTTTACCATATTTTTTTTTCTTTTTTTTCTTATTGGTACCACCTACTACCATATAAAAAATCCCTGTGGAATCCCTGCATATAGAGGGATTCTGACCAATATTTGAAATTCGTTTTTTTTCTTAATTTTTAAGATGTATAAATAGCCCTGAAGTTTCTAATTAACCAAGTCAAACAGACAGATTTTTTGTTCACTGGCCTTGATATTTTACAAAAATTAAAATATTATTTCTCTAGTCTCTAAAATAGCAAAACTTGCTTTTGGTATTCCCAGACGCTATTCAGAATGATAATAGGAAGTTTGTTAAAAATGTTTGTGTTACGAATCTTAAAGTCAAGATTTTCTATGTGAGCTTCCTATAAAGTGTTTCCTTGGAGGGTCTCTTTATTTTCAATTATCCTTGAAACTAGATAAAGTAAAAACCGACAATTGCAAGCTACATCTCAGCTAAAACATAAATTATCGAAGTTATGAATCTGTGCAGAATCAAGTTAAGTTCTGGCACAGTATCGTGAACATTTCAAATACTGAAGCTAAATAGATGACAAACAGGTAAACATAAGTAAATACTATAGGTATAAAAGTAAAACACTTGTCACTGGACAACGTAGGCCTAAGACTACCAAGACCCTACTTGGATGCAAAGGGGGATCTAGAGCAAAATCTTTGATGGCTCAATCAAACAAAGACGCCAATAATTGACCAAATTGACATTTTAATTTTTTTAAAGAGTGAAAAAACGAAAAAAACGGAATAAGAGTATCAGGAGAAATCTGGGGGGGGGGGTTCTCTGGCCTCCCCAAATCATGCCATGCTTCGATAGACCTCTATAACGTCTTTATTTTTTAAATATAAGTTGCTTACAAAAAATTATTATTTTATTACAAAAGTCTGAGCGCAAGCTTGTACCCTTAATATACCCTGTAAGGGTACATTAAACTTAAAAGGGAAAAAGAAAGCAAAATGACACTGAAAGAAACTTAAACATATATCTGAGACAAATATACAAAACAACCGGTGTAATACAGAGGCAGTTCAATAACTTTGCCTAAGTAAAGAGCAATAAGCCTTTCACGTTGTGCTTTTCCCCTCGGCCGCTTTGTAGTGAGAGAGTGGTAATAGAGACTTTGGAAGAGGCCCATTCAGTTCAATATTGAAAGTTTTAATGTCTATTTTAGGACTCAGGAAAGAGAGAAGGGCAATTGGTCCCCTCTCTTGTATCTTTGCTACCTCAGTGCCCGTAATCACAAGGACAACTGATCGAGCTTTGAGATAGCCGTTTTCTTCAAAATAGTTCATTTATCCAGCAAATGTCCTTCACGATATCATTTTTATACATTCCTGAAAAAGGCTTATGTCAGCTGTGCCTGTCACTCAGACTATCTGTCTTGGATTTTTCTCCAATGAGCCATGGATTGATGTCAACTTAGTTTTAATTCGAAATCCATAGATTTTTGAATTGAAATCAAGTTGCCATCAATCCATGGCTAATTGGAGAAAAAAACAAGACAAATAGTTTGAGTGAGAGGCATAGGTAGCATAAGTTTTTTTTTCAGGAATGTATAAAAATGACGTAATTTTCACTTGTTGTAGATTGTCTATCATCCATCAATCCATCTTAGGGCAGAACTGGGGTAGATAGTCATAGAAGTTTAGGGATTATCGAGTATTTTGGGTGTACTCATGACGGACATTGGATATGGCGCCCGTAATCCCAAAGACAACTAATCGAACTTTGAGATAACCATTTTCTTCAAAATAGTCATTTATCAAATAAATGTGGCTCTAGGGATGACGAAACCCACAGAACCTCGGGCGTAAAAACTGTATATGATGTCTTATTGTGCGAAAGAAGTAGGCTCTCGATATCTTAAACCGGCTTAGCTGCCTCCAAGACCTGGATGACTCTGAATTTGCCTCAAATACCTTCAAAGAAAATATTCTCACTCCTGCTTGCAGTACCATTGGCCAAGCCAAAAACAAGAAAAAACCGTAGATGTTTTAGGATACTCTTTCTGTGATCGAGCTGCATCAGAAGGCCCAGCTACTAAAGAACATGGCAAAACATAGGCATCTTTCGACACTGGCAAAACATAGGGTCGATAGTCATAGAAGTTTAGGGATTATCGAGTATTTTGGGTGTACTCATGACGGACATTGGATATGGCGCCCGTAATCCCAAAGACAACTAATCGAACTTTGAGATAACCATTTTCTTCAAAATAGTCATTTATCAAATAAATGTGGCTCTGGGGATGACGAAACCCACAGAACCTCGGCCGTAAAAACTGTATATGATGTCTTATTGTGCGAAAGAAGTAGGCTCTCGATATCTTAAACTGGTTTAGCTGCCTCCAAGACCTGGATGACTCTGAATTTGCCTCAAATACCTTCAAAGAAAATATTCTCACTCCTGCTTGCAGTACCATTGGCCAAGCCAAAAACAAGGAAAACCGTAGATGTTTTAGGATACTCTTTCTGTGATCGAGCTGCATCAGAAGACCCAGCTACTATGGAACATGGCAAAACATAGACATCTTTCGACACTAGTCACGGACACCGTTAAAAAATCACCAAAGCTCTCCAAGTTCTTTCAGAAGCAGCCTCAAAACTTGATCTTCAGATTGCAACCATACTCTCTTGTCACATACATTACAAGCTCTTCTGTAGATGCAGCTTGCACAAAACTGTTTGCTGGAACACCGATCTCCTTCATATGCCATATGATGCCCCAGTACGGATTATTTTTCGCTTCTGCCCTACCCTGCATGGATAGAAATTATTGAGAGGCCGCTCCCCCTACTAAATAGAATAACAAAGCCAGCAGATTTCTCTCACAAACCAACATCCCAGTGGAACAAGTCGTTAGTCTGGCAAGCGATAGGTCAACCTGGCGGTGGCTGCTCTGATCGTTCTTTACGCCGAACCCCTAGCAAGAACTGGAAGTCGTAAATACAAAAAGGTTCATTTCATTAATTGTTTTGCCTTAAGTTAGATTCTTCGATTCAAAAATTATTATTGAGGTGTTTTTACGGCATAAGATTTTAAAGCACATCAGCGTAAATTCCTTTTTGAAGTCTTACCTCTAAGAATCGGTATACACTAATAGGTATTGAGAAATATTTTACAATTAAAAAAATAAATTTATTTGGAACTATTATATTAATTTATTTGGGCTACTTTTGTCAGAATTCTACAAAGAACATGATCCGACGAATTCCATCTTCTTTTCAGATTTTTTTTCGTTTTCTCTTGTCGGTCTGATAACAGATCCACCAACTCCCAAAGATTTTGGGGTAGGGGAAAATTTATTTATAGAAATCAAAGGTGGAGGGGGAATTTTTTTCTCATTGACAATATTAAAAAAGACTGTTTTTCAATAAACATACAAACAAAAGTATTTTTCAAAACCTAGGAGAAGCAGGATCTAGACTATCTGATAAAAATGAAAACATCATATACCATGTTTACAAAACATTCGTGTTTTTTCAAACCAAAGAAAGGGATATTAATGCTATTATTAACCGTAGCTCAAATTTAAGAATTTCTTTGTCTGAAGAATTTGGGAAAACAATTGATTTTATCTTAATCTGACAGATTCACGCTTGCTTCTTTGATCTCTCAGCACTTTTTCATAGGGATACTTTAGTTCAGATTCTGCTGACTTAGAGCAATTTATTACAATCCTCTAATGGTAGAATCTTGCTTTTTTCAAAACTAAAGTCATTCATTTACCATAGAAAAACAATTAGAAAAGAATAAGAAGGTCAATGTGAAAAGAATAAAAACTATTTTTTTTTTTCAGTTTATCAAGCACATAATAAAAACAGAACTATTGACTCTATTTAGTAAGTTTTTTCAAGTGAAATGTAAGGAGCAAAATTAAAACCTAAAATGAACAGAAGTTATTATGTGAATGAGGGGGTTACCACTTCCTCAACGTATTACTTTTTACGCTAAAGTTTGACTTTTTTCCACTTATTTAAGAATAACCAACAGAATAATAAGCTTTTTTATAAGATCTAAAAGTACTTTTGCGTAAAGAGTGAGGCATTGAGGATGTGGCAACTCCCTCATATACGTAATTACTTTTGTTCGTTTAAAATTTTAGTGTTGCTCCATAAAGTTGAAAAAACTTGTTTTTCACTGTTTAATTTCTGATTGTTTTTAAATAATACAGGGAAATCTGACTCCTTTTGCATTGAAAATTCCCTTCCCCGACGAATAATCGTCCCACTTAATTTCCGCACCAGAAAAATCCTTCCAAAAAATATCTTTGTACTTCACGATAAGCAATACTATATGTAAAGAACGAGCAAAGTTCACAGCTTGCAGCCCTTCCCCGGGACTGTTGAGGTCAAGCCATCCTCAAGGAAATACTTACTAGATCTCTCTATTGTGCTGAACGAAATGGTCATCTAAAAATTTTGATCAGGTGGCTTTAGGGGGAAAAGGAGATTGGGAGGAGGCTCTGTGCCCTCCAATATTCTTAGAGACTTAAAAAGGGCAGTAGAAATTTTGATTTACGAATAAATGAGCCCTCTCCTGACCCTCTAGGACCACTGATTTGACACGGTCACCTCTGGGAAAACAAGCAAAAACCAAAAAAATAAGCACGCATCCGAGATCATTTTTCTGGCAAAATGTTCGAAATTCCAAATTTTTGTGTACAGGCACTTAAAATCTCTACGGTATGGCTCTCAGATATGCTGAATCTGGCGGTATGACTTTTATTAACATTACTTGATGTTCTGAGGCTCCCTCCTCCCTTTACGAAATTTTTCGATTTTTTTCAGCCTTGTAACTTTTGATGGCTAACATAAAACTTGATGAATTTATTATATTTTGTATAAGCATCAAAATTAGATTCTTTTGACGTATATATTGTTATCAAGACTCTGTTTCTTAGAGTTTCAGTTATTACTGAGCCTCGTCGCTACTTATCTACAGTTTGTCACCATGAACTGTTTGAAATACAATGCATAAGATACAATTTAAATTTTATTACTTTATTATTTTTGCAAATTACGAGTAACAAGGACAAATATGTCATTAGAACAAAATCAGAAGGAAAACCTCTACGTCATTCACTCAAAACTATTGACGGTCACCCTCTACTACGTGTACTACGTGCTTAAGCGTAGACTTACAATTACATAGGTATCTTGATTTCTCGTGTACAGTAAAATCTCGCTTCACGGCAGATTCTATTCATATTATTCACTGGCACAGAAATGCCAGCACTTTGAGACGACGCGATCTTAACATTTTAGATTTAGTTACTAAATTAAAAAAAAAAAAAATTCAAATGAAAGTAAGGAACAAAATTAAAATTTAAAACAAACAGAAACTATTACGAAAATGAGATGATTATTCCCTCTTCAATGCCTTGCTCTTTACGGTAAATTTTGACTTCTTGTTTCAATAATTTCAGAATGACTAATGAAATACAAGAGTAGTATCCTTTCTATTGATTCAAAGACAGGCCCTCCCTTTTCCATAGGATTCAAGCGCATGCCATCTGACGTCGCGGCGTCAGAGGGAAAATAGCTATAGAGATATATGCTATAGGGAAAAAAGCAGAGGATTTCTACTAGACCCCGGCGCCGCGCCGATGAGCGAAGACCGGCGGCGGCGGGGCCAAAAACAGCGCGCCACGCCGCGCCACCGGTAAGACGTCAGCGGCGCGCCGCCGTCGCGATCAATGTTGACCGCAAACATTAATGTTTTCATCAGTCTTTCTCAAATCACAGCTTAAATTTACATCAGATTCGAGCCTATTCATGAGTTCAAAAATTCACAAATCGCTGGCTGGAAACTGGTCTTCTTCGTTATTCATCAAGAGAAGTAGAAATCTGGTAGAAACGAAATGGCTGTGGCGTTTTAGAACCCTTGCATAATACGAGCAGTTGAAGAATCTATTAGCTATGTATTCTTAACAGAAATAATTATCAAAATTAGTAGTTTTTTTCATAGAGCATTACTACCTATAAAACTTCAAATACCGTATCTCAAAATTCGTCAGTTATCTGGGTAAAAACTTTGAATATAACTTTGAACTTAGAAGCTTAATTTTTTCGTAATTCACTTTGCCTAAATCTGTTTTGTCACCTTTAAAACAGTTGAAATGGGCGACTTTGATATTGATTGTTTTTTTTTTGTTTTTTTTTTGCTCTTTTGGATTCCTAAGAATCCTTCTTGTATTAAAAACTGGTTTTTAATAATGATTTAAAAAAAATGCATTTTAAAGTGCTTTTTTGGCTTCTTTATAGAATATATGTCATGTAGGCTAAGGCTGAACTGCTGTTTTTTATTGCTTTTGGCTGCTCTTTTGGATATTATTCATTTTTTTGGGGGGATTCATTCCAAATTATAAACTGATAAATACCTAATATCAGTCAAATTATAAAAAGCATCTAGAAGGAGTAAATTTATCAAATTGAAAAATACCTGATGAACACTTCACATGAGAACACTTCAATTACAATGACACAAAAAACACATAATAGTTTATTCGCTATGAAGAAAAATGAAGTGCCAGCTATTTTCTTAGGTAAAAAATGAAAAGCTCATCCGTTTTAAGTGTAAATATATGAAATAATATGCAGACTGAAGTAGCTCCAGGAACATGTTGAAATTTTCATCCTAGTTCGTCACTTTTAATCCAAGCAAAATGTTAGGACACTAAGTATCAGTTATTGAGTTTAAGCTTTGATTTTCAAATGCTCACAAGAATTACCAAATTTAAGAAAGTCGCAACAATAAGTCACCTGTGGTCAAAATACTCAAAGACTCCTCTTTGATCCCCACCCAGGCTCAAAGCTTCTGCTATGGTTATTTCCATGGAAATCTCCAAAGTTTCTTTTTAAAATGGCTTTCAAGCGTAGTTAGGGGTGTTTAAACTTTTTTGCTTTTCTTCAAAGCTTTGAAAAAAGTGTTATAATATTCAAAATGTAACATTTGTGCATATTTTTGGTAATTATTTGTGGGGTGATCGAATTTTCTAAACCGCTGTAGATCCGTAAGAACGTTGCAACATCTAGTACCCTGAGGTCATAAGACTGTCAAAGACTCCTCCTTGAACCTCTCAAATTGAAAGCTTCTATTATGACCTGGTCTTTTAATGTTACTTGGGCACTGGACCAAGGGCGCCATTGTTACTCGAGCGCAACGTTAGGTGGGGATGTCGATATCGCTTTCGTCACACCAATTTGTTTTAGTGTGAATCTGCCTGGTACTTATGAATGAATGTTTTCAAAGTAAACCCGTTTCATCAATAAGAAAAAAAACGGATTGGACGCGTATGTCCCTTTCCCTTTGGACGATAAAACCATGCAAGTGCTGTATCAAGTATAACTCACGAAAATCTTGTTAATTTTGTCAACTTTTCAACTTTTTGGTATCCCTGCTTTCAATAAAAAAAAATCAAGGTACTATCACTTAAATATAATAACTTCCTATTCCCCCCCCGCTTCTGGATACCATCTTGATAGGATACCGTCTCTGCTTTAAATAAAAAAAATAATTAACTTATTGGCACCCCTGCTTAAAAAAAAATCGAGGCATTATCATTTAAATATGAAAGCTCAATACGCCCCTCCCCCCCTCTGGATACCACCTTGATAGAATGCCGTCTCTGCTTTAAATTAAAAAAATCAACTTTTTGGGATCTCTGCTTTCAATAAATAAAATTTCGAGCTATTATCATTTAAATGTAATACCTCCCTACCCCCCCTCTGGATACCACCTTGATAGGATACCGTTTCAGCTTTCATTAGAAAAATAATTTACTTAATAATTAACTAGGTCACTATATGGTTCAAACAAACACGCAAAATAATGTTAAACAGCTTAGCGTTCCTTGAAAAGAAAAAATGAGGGTATGAGTAAAGGGGTACAAAGACAACAACAAAAATGTCGAAATTATTCAGATATACCTCAAATTATTGGAAAACTGAGTGATAGACTCGCCATGGCATTCCATAAGATCCAAAGAATCTAATTAAAAGGGAGCACACACACACAAGCCAAATAAGGCCAGTAGCCTTTGAGAAATCGCAAAATACCCAAGACAATGAACAATTCCTAATGGGGAGCCCTGGGTCTATCAAAATATTTCAATGTTTCCCAGGGAATTTGATATCATTTTCTTCTGTCTCCACTTTAAATGAAAAAAATAATTATCTTTTTGGCTTCCCTGCTTTCAATAAAAAAAAATGAGGTATTATCATTTAAAAATGATAGCCCCTTATCCCCCCCCTATAGGCAATAATTTACAATTTATTTATGAATCATATTTTTGGGGTAACTTCCGGTTCAATCTTTAATTCCCCAACCTTGTACATAGCTTAGTCTATAGCTAAGTTTTGTCTCAATCGAAGGTTTTTTTTTTGGGGGGGGGGGGGAGTAAAATATTCCAGATAGAAGATTGTATTTTCTAGCAGGCTTTCAGTAATTGAGTCTTAAACATTAAGAAAATCTTATCTAAAAACAGCAAAAGAAAAAAAAATCTGCAAACTTAAAATTCAGCTGTAGAAACAATCAGTCGGCAGTCAATTTCAAAATCCAACAAAAGGCTGAAGCTGTATAGTAGTGAATGCGTTCTATAATTCTATTCAACTTGAAAATAAAATTCTTGACTACGAATGTTGTAAGAAATAGCGATTGGGAAACTGCATTCGAAATGATTTTAACTCATTTCATAAAGACGATACTTTTTTTTGTCAATATATGAAGAACTTTGTATATTGCAATATTTGCAATAGCATATTGCATCTGTCTGGTTTTTATGCAAAGTAACAAAAGAGACGAAAATTAATGAACAAGAGAGTAGTGAAGAATTATGGTATGCAAAGTAGTGTTTGGCAGGGAAAGTCACTGGTGATAAATTGTTAGGGGTGGCACCGTGATTGCGTGATTTTCGGGGATTCGGGGAACCAATTTTTTTTTCGGGGTGACGCATAGATTTTCAGGGAAATACCCGAAAATTCGGGGATAGTGCAAGCCCTGCTTGATTTCTAATCAGGAAAATCGAAATACTAAACTACACGAGAAGGAAAAGCTCCAAATTTGCGGTTGACGGAATAAAGAATTGCCACAAAAATAATTTAAAGTCGAGCGAACGCCACCGCCTCTGCCAGTGGTGGTGTGCATGTGGCGCGCCGGCTGCGTTACGACACTTTGGAGGCGTTCGACCGGGCCTCTCGTCGGCGGCGTTCGATCGATCCGTCGGCGCGGCGCCGGGGTCTAATTTCTACAGCATGCCCTCTGACGTCATGTGATACACCCCTTTTAGTTTCAGTGACAAGCCCTCTGAAGGCACGTAACACACCCCTTTGAATTTCTGTGACAAGACCTCTGACGTCACGGAAGCCATAGGAAAAATAGTGTTGGATTTCAAGCACGGGAAAATTAACATAGGGAATAAACATTGAATTTCTGCAACAGCCCTCTGACGTCACGGAAGCCATAGAAAAAATAGTATTTGATTTCAAGCGCACAGGTAAGGGAATTAACACAGGGAAATTAACATAGGGAATAAGCATTGAGTTTATACAACAACCCTCTGATGTCACGGAGGCCATAGGAAAAATAGTATTGGATTTCAAGCGCACAGGTAGGGGAATTAACATAGGGAAATTAACATAGGTAAATAGCATTGGATTTCAAACGCACAGGTATGGAAATTAGCATAGGGAAATTAATAGGGAATTTCTGGAAGTCAGATAAGTAGAGCTAACAACTCCTCAAGCCCTCGAACATGTGCAATGTGGTTACCGGTTCTATTAGAGGGGAAACAGTTGCCAAAACTCCATGGCAAACCCGTCATGACATATCCCATTTCAAACGGAGAGAACTAATATGCTTGACGCAATTTTATGTAACCATGCATCAGGAACCAATGGAGGAATCCCGGCTTGTAACGTAACGACAACACACACCTTACGTAATTATTATGCAACACTGTCACGTAATCCTTCTTTTTGTTCGAAACCCTCAAATTGTTTTTCTTCTTCATTAACTTAATGGTTGTACACACTTTATGTAAGGTAAGCGAATCTGACGCATGGACGGCGAATCCATCACTGCCTGTTAATACCATTTTGACATTTTTTGCCCACAAAGTCTAGAGACATTTTCTTTTTTCGGCGTTTAATTTTTTCGCTCGAATCACCTTTCATATATTTTCTCTTTTTCATTCTTTTTTTACATTTCTTATAGGTTAGATTTTCGGTTTAGTTTTAGTTTGGTTTTAGTTTATAAAGTTAAGAGTTTTAGTTTAGAATTGTAGTTTAGTTTTGGTTAAGAGTTTTAGTTAAGAGTTTTAGTTTAGAGTCTTAGCTTAGAGTTTTAGTTAGAGTTATAGTTTAGTTTAGTTTTCGTTAAGAGTTTTAGTTTAGAGTTGTAGTTTAGTTTTAGTTAAGAGCTTTAGTTTAGATTTTATAGTTTTAGTTTAGAGTCTTAGCTTAGAGTTTTAGTTAGAGTTATAGTTTAGTTCAGTTTTAGTTTAGAAATTTAGTTTGGAGTTATAGTTTAGTTTAGAGTTTTAGTTTAGAGTTTTAATTTAGAGTTTAGTTTAAGAGTTTTAATTTAGAGTTTAGTTTAGTTTTAGTTAAGAGTTTTACTTTAGAGTTCAGAGTTTGAGTTTATAGTCTTGGCTTAGAGTTTTAGTTAGAGTTATAGTTTAGTTTAGTTTTAATTATGAGTTTTAGTTTAGAGTTCTAGTTACAGTTTTAGTTTAGAGTTTTAGTTTAGTGTTTAGTTTAGTTTAGTTTTTAGTTAAGAGTTTTAGTTTAGAGTTTAGAGGAATAGTTTAGAGTCTTGGCTTAGAGTTTTAGTTAGAGTTATAACTTAGTTTAGTTTTAGTTAGGAGTTTTAGTTTAAAGTTCTAGTTTAGTTTTAGTTAAGAGTTTTAGTTTAGAGTTTAGAGTTTTAGTTTAGAGCCTTAGCTTAGAGTTTTAGTTAGAGTTATAGTTAAGTTTAGTTTTTAGTTAAGAGTTTTAGTTTAGAGTCTTAGCTTAGAGTTTTAGTTAGAGTTAAAGTTTAGTTTAGTTTTAGTTAAGAGTTTTAATTTAGAGTTATAATTCAAATTAGTTTTAGTTAGGAGTTTTAGTTTAGAGTTCTAATTTAGTTTTAGTTAACATTTTAGTTTAGAGTTTAGAGCTTTAGTTTAGAGTCTTGGCTTAGAGTTTAAGTCAGAGTTAAAATTTAGTTTAGTTTTAGTTAGGAGTTTTAGTTTAGAATTCTAGTTTAGTTTTAGTTAATAGTTTTATTTTAGAGTTTTAGTTTATAGTCTTAGTTTAGAATTTTAGCTAGAGTTATAGTTAAGTTTAGCTTTAGTTAAGAGTTTTAGTTTAGAGTTTAGAGTTTTAGTTAAGAGTGTTAGCTTAGAGCTTTAGTTAGAGTTATAGTTTAATTCAGTTTTAGTTAAGAGTTTAAGTTTAGAGTTGTAGTTTAGCTCTAGTTAAAAGTTTTAGTTTAGAGTTTAGAGTTTTAGTTTTAGAGTCTTAGCTTAGAGTTTTTAGTTAGAGTTATATTTTAATTTAGCTTTAGTTAAAAGTTTTTATTTAGAGTTGTAGTTACATTTAGTTTAAGAGGTTTTAGTTTAGAGTTAAGAGTTTTAGTTTAATGTATTAGCTTATAGTTTTAGTTAGAGTTATAGTTTAGTTTAATTTTTAGTTAAGAGTTTTAGTTTAGAGTTTAGAGTTTTACTTTAGAGTCTTAGCTTAGAATTTTAGTTAGAGATATAGTTTAGTTTAGTTTTAGTTCAGAGTTTTTAGTTTAAAGTTGTAGTTTAGTTTAGTTAAGAGTTTTAGTTTAGAGTTTAGAGTTTTAGTTTAGAATCTTAGCTTAGAGTTTTAGTTAGTTGTAGTTTAGTTTAGTTTTAGTTAAGACTTTTAATTAAAAGTTGTAGTTTAGTTTTAGGAAGTAACAACTTTTTTCTTAATACTAACAAACTGTTACTTAACGCTATAAAATATTTCTCGTAGAAGTAACAGGTTTTTTCTTAACAGTAAGGAATTTTTTAATAGCACCAACTTATCCGTCAAAGATAAAAAAAAAATTTTAAAAGTAACAATTTTTCGTCACTGATAACAAGTTTTCTGTTAGAAGTTGAAGGTTTTCCAGCAAAGATAACAAATTTTTCTTAGAAGTAACAGTTTATTTCGTTTGTGATAGCAGCTTTTCTGTCAGAAGTAGCAAGTTTTTCCTAACACCAACAAATTTTCTCATCGAAGTAACAGCATTTTTCCTTAATACTAACAAACTTTTACTTAACACTATCAGATTTATCTTAGAAGTAACCGGTTTTTCTTAACAGTAACAATTTTTTCCAATAGCACCAACTTTTCCATCAAAAATAACAAAATTCTTTTAAAAGTGACAATTATTGTCAATGATAGCAACTTTTCTGTTAGAAATAGAAGGTTTTCTGTCAAAGATAAGAAATTTTTCATAGAAGTAATATTTTTTTTTCGTTTATGATACCAAGTTTTCTGTCAGGAGTAGCAAGTTTTCCTTAACACTAACAAGTTTTCTCAGCAGAGTAATAACTTTTTTCTTAATACTAACAAACTTTTACTTAACACATTCAAATTTCTCTTGGAAGTAAAAGGTATTTTCTTAACAGTAACAAATTTTTTCTAATAGCACCAACCTTTCCGTAAATGATAATAAATTTATCTTAAAAGTAACAATTTGTCGTCAATGATAACAGGTTTTCTGTTAGAAGTAACAAGTTTTCTGTCAAAGATACCAAATTTTTCTTAAAAGTAACAATTTTTTCGTTATGACAAAAAGTTTTCTGTCAGAAGCAGCAAGTTTTCCTTATGACTAACAAATTTTCTACTTGAAGTAACAACTTTTTCCTTAATACTAACAAACTTTTACTTAACACACGGAAATTTCTCTTAGAAGTAACAGTTTTTCTTTCGTAGCAGTAACAAATTTCTTCTAATAGCACCAAGTTTTCCGTCAAAGATAAAAAATTTCTCATAGA
This sequence comes from Artemia sinica, assembly GCA_027921565.1. Lineage (NCBI taxonomy): Eukaryota > Metazoa > Arthropoda > Branchiopoda > Anostraca > Artemiidae > Artemia > Artemia sinica. Next base: position 8,825,029 of record CM051258.1, on the reverse strand, counting down.
AATAACAAATTTTCGTAAACGATAATAAGTTATCTGTTAGAAGTATCAAGTTATCTGTCAAAGATACCAAGTTCTTCATAGAAGTAACAATTTCTTCGTTATGAAAAAAAGTTTTTTGCGAGAAGTAGCATGTTTTCCTTAAAACTAACAAATTTTATCTCAAAGTATCAACTTTATTCTTTAATACTAAAAAACTTTTACCTAAAACTATCTAATTTCTCTCTTAGAAGAAACAGGTTTTTCGTCAGTGATAACAAGCTATATCTTAGAAGCAACAAGTTTTCTGTCAAAGACACCAAATTTTTCCTAGAATCAAGAATTTTTTCGTTATGATAACAAATTTTCTGTCAGAAGTAGCAAGTTTTCCTTAGCACTTACAAATTTTCTCTTCGAAGTATCATATTTTTTTCCTTAATACCAACAAACTTTTACCTGACACTATCAAATTTCTCTTAGAAGTAACATTGTTTCGCCAGTAATAACACTTCGCCAGCTGGACACTGTTACTTCTAAGATAAATTTGATAGTGTTAAGTAAAAGTTTGTTATAATTAAGGAAAAATGTTGTTACTTTGATGAGAAAATTTGTTAGTGTTATGGAAAACTTGCTACTTCTGACAGAAAAGTTGTTATGACATACGACAAAAATTTTTACTTTTAAGAAAAGATTGTTAACTTTGACGGATAAGTTGGTGCTATTAAAAAATTTGTTAATGTTAAGATAAAACCTGTTACGTCTAAGAGAGAAATTTTATAGTGTTTAAGTAACAGTTTGTTAGTATTAAGGAAAAAGCTGTTGCTTCCTGAAACTAAACTACAACTCTAAACTAAAACTCTTAACTAAAATAAACTATAACTCTAACTAAAACTCTGAGCTAAGATTCTAAACTATAACTCTAAACTCTAAACTAAAACTCTTAAATAAAATAAACTACAACTCTAAACTAAAACTCTTAACAAAAACTAAACTAAACTATAACTATAACTCTAAGCTAAGACTCTTAGACTAAAACTCTAAACTCTAAACTAAAACTCTTAACTAAAACTAAACTACAACTCTAAACTAAAACTCTTAACTAAAACTAAACTAAACTATAACTCTAACTAAAACTCTAAGCTAAGACTCTAAACTAAAACTCTAAACTCTAAACTAAAACTCTTAACTAAGGCTAAACTAGAACTCTAAACTAAAACTCTTAACTAAAACTAAACTAAACTATAACTCTAACTAAAACTCTAAGCTAAGACTCCAAACTAAAATACTAAACTCTAAATTAAAACTCTTAACTAAAACTAAACTAAACTCTAAATTAAAACTCTAAACTAAAACTCTAAACTTAATTCTATATTGAAACTCAAAGCTAAAACTCTAAACTAAACTATAACTTTAAACTAAAACTCTAAACTAAAACTAAACTATACTATTACTCTAACCTAAAACTATAAACTAAAACTAAACTAAACTATAACTCTAACCATAACTATAAGCTAAGACTCTAAACTAAAACTCTAAACTCTAAACTAAAACACTTAACTAAAACTAAACCCCAGCTCTAAACTAAAACTAAACTAAACTATAACTCTAACTAAAAACTTTATGCTAAGACTCTAAACTAAAACTCTAAACTCGAAACGAAAACTCTTAACTAAAACTAAACTAAAACTCTAAACTAAACTATAACTCTTACTCTACCTAAGACTCTAAATTATAACATTGAACTCCTAACTAAAACTAAACTACAACTCTAAACTAAAACTACTTTAAAGTAAAACTCTTAACTAAAACCTAATCACAACTCTAACCTAAAATCCTTAACTAAAACTAAACTAAACTATAACTTTAACCTAAAACTCTAAGCTAAGACTCTGAACTAAGACGACTCTAAATTAAAACTCTTAACTAAAACTTAATTAAAACTCTAAACTAAAAATCTTAACTAAAACTAAACTAAACTAAACTCTAAGCTTAGACTCCAAACTAAAACTCTAAACTAAATCTAAACTTAAACTCTAAACTACAACTAAACTAAATTAAACTAGAACTCTAACTAAAACTCTAAGCTAAGCCTCTAAACGAAAACTACTCTACACTAAAACTAAACTAGAATTCTAAACTAAAACTATTAACTAAAACTAAACTAAACTATAACTCTAACTAAAACTCTAAGCTTAGACTCTAAACTAAAACTCTGAACTAAAACTAAGCTAAAATTCTAAACTAAAACTATTAACTAAAACTAAACTAAACTATAACTCTAACTAAAACTCTAAGCTTAGACTCTAAACTAAAACTCTGAACTAAGTCTAAACTACAACTCTACACTAAAACTCTTAACTAAAACTAAACAAAACAAAAACTCTAACTAAAACTGTAAGCTAAGACTCTAAACTAAAAATCTAAACTTTAAACTAAAACTCTTAACTAAACTTTAACTTTAAACTAAAACTCTTCCCTAAAACTAAACTAAACTATAAATCTAACTAAAACTCTAAGCTAAGACTCTAAACTAAAACTCTACACTCTAAACTAAAACTCTTAACCAAAACTAAACTACAACTCTAAACTAAAACTCTTAACTAAAACTAAACTAAACTATAGCTCTAACTAAAACTGTAAGCTAAGACTCTAAAATAAAACTCTATACTAAAACTATTAACTAAACTAGAACTCTAAACCAATACTATTAACTCTCTAAACTATAACTAAACTAAAACTACACCGAAAATCTAAAACTAAAAGAACTATAGAAAAAGAATAAAAGAGAAAAAACATGAAAGGTGATTCGAGCGAAAAATGAAGCCCCGAAAACAGAAAATGTCTTGAGACTTTTGTGGTAAAAATTTTAAAATGGTATTAACAGGCAGTGATGGATGCGTCATTTATGCGTAAGATGCGCTGACATTACACAAAGTGTGTATTACCATAAAGTTAATGAAGAAGAAAAACGCTTTGGGGGTTTCGGGCGAAAAATAGTATTACTTGACAGTGTTGCACAATGATAACGTAAGTTGTGTGCTGTCGTTACGTTACAAGTGGGTTTCTTCCATGGATTCCTGATTCATGGTTACTTCAAATTGCGTCAAGCATATTAGTCCTCTCCGTTTGAAATGGCGTGTGTTACGACATCATTGGAGTCAAGGGGAGTGTGTCATGGAGTCTTGGCAACTGTGTCTCCTTTAATAGAACCGGTAACCGCATTGCACAGGTGCGAGGGATTGAGGGGTTAGTAGCTCGACTTATCTGGCTTCCAGAAATTCCCTATTAGTTTCCGTATGCTAATTTCCACACCTGTGCGTTTGAAATCCCATGCTATTTACCTATTTTAATTTCCCTGTGTTAATTCCCCTACCCGTGCGCTTGAAATCCAATTCTATTTTTTCCTATGGCTTCCGTGACGTCAGAGGGATGTTACAGAAACTCAATGCTAATTCCCTATGTTAATTTCCTTGTGTTAAATCCCCTACGTGTGCGCTTGAAATCCAATACAATTTGTCTTTTGGATTCCGTAATGTCAGAGGGCTTGTCACAGAAATTAAAAGGGGTATATCACATGACGTCAGAGGGCTTGTCACAGAAATTCAAAGGGGTGTGTCACATGACGTCATAGGGCATGCCGTAGAAATCCTATGCTATTTTCCCTGTCTGTGCTGTGACGTCAGATGGCATGTGCTTAAATCCTATGGAAAAGGGAGGGTTTGTCTTTGAATCAATGGAGGGGGTTCTACTCACTACGACCATTTAATTAGAATAATATTTTTTTTATGTTAAAAAAAAACTTTAACGTAAAGAACAAGGTACTGATGAGGAGGCAACACCCCTCATATTCGTAATAATTTATGTTTGTTTTGAGTTTTAGCGTTACTCCTTACTTTCAGTTAAAAAAAAAACTAGTTTTTTTATTTAATTTCTGATCTATTTTAAAATAATGCTGGTGAATCCTGCTTTCCCTCCATGGAAAACTCCTTCCTCCAAAAAAAACTCCTCAGCCGAAAGATCCTCCTATATAACCCCTCCACCAGAAATTCACTCTCCTTCAAAAAGTATCTGTATACTTCCCAATAGCCAGTACTATATGTAAACAATGGGAAAAGTTCATAGCTAGTATCCCTTCCCTCGGGGCTGTTGGGGATCAAGTCATCCTCCAACATATAGTCATTAGATCTTTAGATTATGCTGAAAAAAATGGCTATCTCAAAATTTTGATAAGAAGACTTTTGGAAAATAATGGACGTTGTAAGGGAGCTTGTTGCCTTATAATATTTTATGGTACTTAAACAGGGCACTAGAACTTTTAATTTCCATTCGAATGAGTACTTTCCCGATATTCTAGGACTATTGGTTTCATGCGACCACCTCTAGGGTTAAAAACAACAACAACAAAAAAACAAACACGCATCCATCATCTTACCTCTGGTAAACAAAAATACAAATTTCTACATTTTTGCAGATGATAGCTTCAAACTTCTACAATAGGGTTTTCAGAAACACTGAATCTGATGGTGTGATGTTGAATTTGAAGATTCATTGAATTTTAGGGGTGTTTCCCCTCTTTTTCGAAAATCAAGCAAATTTTTTCAGGCCCGTAGCTTTTGATGAGTAACACTAAACTTAATGAATCTTATATATTTGGAATCAGCATAATAAGTAAATTCTTTTCATATGTTTATTAATGTCGAAATTTTTTATTTAGACTGTCAGTTACTATTGAGCCGCATTGCTCCTTACATGCAGTTTGTTACCACGACCTGTTTGATTACTAAAAGATCTAATTTCCCTATTGTAAAGTTATAAAAGAAACTAGTGATTCAGCGAAAGCACAAATCATTAATGCTATTATTTATAGTTCTTTTATTTGATTTTATTTTTTCTCTGTTTCCCTTAAATTAATTGATTGATTGAATGATTATATGATTTTTGTACAGTTGTAAATAAAGCAGGTTAAGATATTTACATATGAATAATTGCGAAAAAACCTGCGCAGAAAACTGCAAACATTAAATTGCTTATGGAAAAGTAAAGAGTCTTATCAAAGTCTAAGAAGAACATAATTAAAGTGCGGTAATAATTCAAGCTTATTGAATTTTACTGTTGATCAAATTTACTGTTGATGAATATACGACATAAACCTCGCACGGAAAACATTTTCCCCAAAAGACACTCCCCGTCCAGACACCGCCTGCCACCTACTGTTTCTGAACCCATCCCTATCTTATCACCCATCCGTTGCTTAACCTCCAGGTATGGAAAAAACCTTTGTCTCCTTCATTACTGATCAAATAAACAGCTAGTTTGTTTTTTTTTGGTACTGGTGATACCCATGCTTGTGTCCGTTTGGTTTTTCCGTTCCCTCCCCCTTGTTTATTTACTCTCTTTTAAACCTTTTTAGCACTATTTTTATCTCATTTTTTTGTTTTGTTTTAGTTTTTGCCTTTTTAACTTTCTTACATTTGACACTTTTTTTCTTTTTTTTAGACTAATGAATGGCTTTGCCTTGTCTGATATTGTTGTTTTTGGCATTGTTTAGCCAGGTTTTTAGTTGCTGTGCTATTTTTATGTTTTTTTATCATATGACCCCGAAATGCGAATTCGGCCCTTCGGGGCTTGTGATAGTCATTTTTTTAAATATATATCTTATCTTATCTTATACATTCAAAATGAACAAATATAAAAACCAATAATCAAGTCAAACTAAAAACATCTAAAACTGGAGTATGGATTTCGCTCCACTAAAGCTTCTAAAGGCTAGAGCCTCATTTATGCTTTCTAAAAAACGGTTTTTATTTTGAGAAAAGTGTTTTTAGTTTGCCACAACGCCAATACAACAAAAAAAAGACCGCAGCGTTAGTCAAAGTTTGGACATATGAGTGGTGCCAATCTTCCACTCACTTTCAAAATTACGAAGCGGCTTGAGTGTTATTTTGGTTATATATTAAAAGGGTACTTGTAGAGAATCCGGTAAGTACACGAGAAGAACCGCCAATAGATTTTTAAAGGTCCAATGAAAAAACAGGTTTCCGCTGGGTGTCCGCTGGCTTGTACGGTATTGTTCACTTTGGGAACTATGTTTAAACTTTAGTCTTTTGGGGTTCTAGGGGGAATAAAAGGTATCTAGGTGAGGTTAGGCTACGTATTTGATATATTTTATGCTTTACCCCTCCCCCCCTAATGTGCAATTATATAGCCCAATTTTGTTCATTAAATATTATATTTTCATCCTATTTTGTTTTATTTCATTAGCATTAACGAAATTTCACTTCTCTTGTACTTACTGGATCCTACACAAATACCATAAAAAACATGTGTTCTTAAGAGTACGGTTTTTTTTTTTTAAATCGAAGATTAAACTTAAACCTAAGAAATTACCCTAACTATCATATTAATGACAACAACTAGTTAAAGTAGACGGATCATTTAATATACAATCATACTAATTCCTGGAAATCTCTAGACTTTTTTATTATTCCATGCTAATAATTATAAAAAAAAACTGTAGAAAATATATTTTGACACTAGGCTCCTCCTAGCCAAGGGACTTACGGCTCTGATTTTCAAATTGATCAGTGACAAATGTTTTATTAGCCAATTTCTGGACCGCTGAAACCCATTCCCTCTCAACATAACTTATGTTCCTGTTCACCAGGGAGTGATTCCTGAGAGTTTTTAGCCAACGAGAGACCTAGAATTTAACAACCCCCTCATCCTTTTCAACTATAAAATCTTTTGTAAACAATTGACAATTGATACGATTTATGAATCTTGCTTCATTGGCCTTGGGGTAAATAATCTGGGAAATATCCCCAAATGTATATTCATAGTACTTTCAAGTATTTTGAAAAAAACAATTTGCGATTTCCAATTTTTAGTCATCATAAGAATTCTTATCATCTAAAAAATTGTGTCCGATATCAGGGGAGAGGGGTCCCTGGGGTTCGGGTAGCGGAAAAGCCACAGGATGGAGCTAGATGTGTTTATATCACTTTCAACTGTTGAAAAGAACCCTAGATCTTTCAGTTCCCCAAAAATTGACACCTATTTAAGTATTCATTACCACCTTTTCTATACGAAATGGCTTGGTGGAAAAAATACATAATACATGGAAGGAAAATTGCATTTTGAATGGGCAGACACTGTGTTACCTCTTACTTGAAGTTTCTTAATTTGGCAAAAATTCTGCTAATTGAGCATAACTTGAGAAACAGCTCTCTTTACAGTTTTTTTTCTCTCTGTTTGGTCTGTTATTAAAAAAAATAATAATTTTTTTCCACTGAAAGTAAGGATCAACATTAAAGCTTAAAACGAACAGACATTATAATGCATACGAATGGGGGTTACCTCCTCCTCAGCACCTTACTCTTTACGCTAAAGTTTCTTAGTACTTTTAAAAAAGCTTCTTATTGTTCTAATTAAACGATCTTTGTGTTTTAGGAGTCGTTCTTAAAGAACTGGAATGAAATTTTTTAAAAAATCATAAAGAGAGTAGTGTTGAGGAGGAGACAACCCCACTCATATACGTAATAATTTCTGTTCGTTCTAATTTTTAATGTTGCTCCTTACTTTTAGTTCAAAAAACTTATTTTATATTTAATTTCTGATCGTTGTTTAAATAGTCCCAGGAAATCTGTCCCTACCTTCACAGAAAAATACCTTTCCCAAGGAAATATCCTCTAGACAAATCAATCCTGGTGAAAATTTACTCAGGGCAACTACCCTTAACAACTCCACGCGTAAAATTGAGGTTTAAAAGAGAAAGCATTCCCTCAATTTATAATTTTTCCTGACAAGTTCACCCCCTGGAAACTTCCCTCCCCACGGGAAATTCCCGTGTGGAAAAAGTCCCTGCAGAAAATTCGTCCCCCACCCTAAAATGTGTACATGCATCCAAATAACAAATATTATGCGTAAACAATGGGTAAATTTTATAACTTAAGACCTTTCCCCTGAAGCTGTGGGGGGAGGGGGTCATGTTATATCCAAAAGCATAGTTATTGGACTTTTCAAATATGATGAACAAAATGGCTATCTCAAAATTTTGATTGGACGATTTTGGAGAAAAAAGTGGAGGGGGAGGGGGCCTTATTGCCCTTCAATCTTTAGGGTCTCTTAAAAGCGCACTAGAAATTTCAATTTCCGTTCAAATGAGCCCTTTCTCTATATTCTAGGACCAGTGGGTTAGTACGATCACCCCTGAAAAAAAAGCATCCGTGTTCTTTCTTCTGGCAAAAAATACAAAATTCCACATTTTTGCAGATAAGAGCTTTAAAACTCTACAGTGGGGTTTTCTGATTTGCTGAATCTGATGGTGTGATTTTCCTAAAGATTTTGCGGCTTTCAGAGAGTGGTTTCCCCTTTTTTGAAAATCAGCCAAATATTCTCAGGCTCGTAGCCGTTAATTTGTTTAGCTAAACTTAATGAAACTTATTTATATTAGACATCAGCACAATAAGCCGATTCCTTTGATATATCTATTGGAATAAAAATTACGTTTTTTAGAGTTTCGGTTACTATTGAGCCATACTTACAGCTTGTTACCACGAACATTTTGAAATATACGAATAGTACATACTAGGTACTCAGTATGTTCATGTATGTTCAAACCAATGAAATAGATACTGAAGCAGTATTTATCTGTGGCTTGTTTTGTATTTTGGTGCATTAAATACATTAATAAAATAAATAATTTAAACTTAATCTGTCAAATACACACTTTTTTTGGATTCAGCACTTTGCAACGGTTCTACTTAGTTCAGAATCAAGCATTTCGGGGTAACGAACTGTAAGTAAGGAGCTACCCGGCTCAATTGTAACCAAAACTCTAAAAAATAAAATTTTGAAACCACTAGAGACATCAGAAGATTCAGATTGTGTTTTTTATTGTTTTAAAATATAGAGTCGTGAGAAAAGTCTAACTTTAGCGTAAAGAGCGAGGCGTTGAGGAGGGGACGGTCCCTTTCATATACGGAATAATTTCTGTTTGTTTTAAGTTTTAATGTCGCTCCTTGCTTTCAGTTAATAAAACTTGTTTTTTTTTTATTTAATCTACTGACATAAAGTCATTATTTTCCCAATCCTTTCATGTTAGAATCGTTCTTTTACAAGAGCTAGAGACATTCTGTTTCCATAGAAAAACAATTAAAGATAAAAAGACAAACTAAAATAGTGGGATGAGAGTCAAAATCAAGCTGCCACAATCCTTCAATTTAAATAACTGTGTTAGTCAGCGTAAGTAAAACAAAATGAGCTAAATTTCTATACACTAATGATGTCTAAGATTTTTTATATATTCAAATAGGGGGGAGGAGTAGGTAAAACCCCTGCCTCAGGTTAAAAGTAAATTACAAAGTATTCTAAATTATGTTTTTTCTTTTCTGTTTTTCCTGATTATTTTCTTGTTTTTTTTTATTTTATTTTCTTAACTTTTTTTTCTTTTCCGAGAGACAAATTTTGAGAGAGTGGTTTGATTATATTTAAACTGATATTTTCTAACTTTGATTTTAGTTTTCTTTTTTTTCTCTCTTTTCAGTTATTTTGAACATTTACTTAAATTACTCAGAATAAGAAAACCTTATTTTGTAAATGTTTTGCTTTTCCGTATCGTTCTACAAAAAAGTTTAACTCTAAATAGTCACGAGACAGTTTCTTTTTAAACCAGTTTTTTTTTTTCATTTTGTCTTCCATGGACTGTTGCTCGCTCTTTGGTAGGGTGGCACCTACATCTGCAGCCAAGGGAGGGTTTAATAGAGTTAAGTTTATTGTTAAAAGTTCAAACAAACTTGAAAATGATAATCATGGTTGTAGCGTCAGATGCAATTTAGTGAAGAACGAACTCTGACCCATAAGTAACCAAAAATTAAAACCGCGTTTTGAAAAAAAAATGTTATATGAAACAGATTTTCCATTTGAAGTTAATTCAGGAATGATAAATATTATTTATAGCTATAGCTAGCTATAGATACAACTTATATAGCTAAATTTATAGTTATAGTTATTTATACCTGGACAAAATTTCTCAGTGGCCCCACTGTCATATCAATTGGGAAGGAGAAGGGGGTTCGTAAGTTTCTGTTCTTCCTACGCTTTGAAAAATACTTTTCTTGCAGAAGATATTTTCAAAAATATCGAAAAAAAATTTATCCCCCATATTTCCATAAATTGGCACAGCAGCTGAAAAAAATAAAATAAATTTGTGTAAATTAAGATCCTGTTCGTTGGATTTTTGTTTTTATCTGTATCTATGACTTCCCAAGTCATAAAAATATAAAGTATTTCGCTTAGGATACAGAAATATTACCTTTTAATTTTGTAATCTTTTATGATATGGCAATAAGAAGTTCAAGGGTGGGCCACGGTTTTTAAGACTGGAGGATGAATCATAGCAAGAAGTAAGCTTTCGGAAAGGGTTAAGCTTTGAGGGCCCCTTGATCATAACTATTACTTTATGATGATTATATTATGATAACTATTATAATAGATAACATAATGATAATGATAACATTATTTTACATAAAGATACATTATTGTATAATAATGATACATTATTACAACATAAAGAATAATGATTATATTATTTCATGATAACTATTATTTTGGTTATGATTTTTGGTTATGATTGTTGGTTATATTTGTTGGCTCATGAAATTTTTCCAACGGTTTATCTAATGTTTTCGATTGGACTATTGTGAATTTCATGCAATAACATGCCAAGAAAGGTTTTAATGTAACAGTTTTTGGGTTGTTGAGTTAGTAACGTAATTCTAGATTGTTGAATGAATAAATAATAAATAAGCTTCGACTGGTAGTTCTTAAATTGGGGTAGAATTAATTAAATCCTAGGCTTAATTAAAGAACAGTGTTTCAACTTGATTAAAATGTCACTTGCAACCGACTATTTGAATATATCATGCAAAGTAATGCTACGTCAACATAGACTTATGAAAAAAGTCAAACACAATTTAAAAACTAAAAAAAAACTGCTCCTCTCTTATATTTTTTGTGTTGGGCACTATATATGTAGTTACCTGCGTTGAATTGCAAGCGTCGAAATATGTTCCTCGAATCTCTCTGTAAGGAGTTGCTCGGGTTGAGTCCTGAATAACTTGATTTGTCAGGGTTGAGCGGCACCTTGGTATAGGACTATACCCAGCACTGTATATAGTCAAGTTAAGGTGTTAGTTTAAGGTGCTAGTCAAGTTAAAGATACTAATTCTTTCTCAAGAAATTGGAAAAATCAGATGAAGAAAAATTAGTTAAGGTGGGGTAAATCGGGTCAAAACGTTTGTGCAGTTACGTGATGCCGTGATGCCAAAATAGAAATACAGAGGTAAAAGAAATATAGTACTATACAGAGGCAAAACTAATAACTGGATTTTCGGTAATTTAGCATAGAAAGACAGGGAGTGAAAACTACTAACGCCGTTGTCAGTGTAGCGACTAGTGACTCGATTAAAAAGTAAAAAATTCAACAGAAAATTGAAGGTTCTATACAATTAACCTACAGTTTAATTTAATTAAAACTGAATATATTCTTAAAGTGATCCGTGTTTTTATTTCCAATAAATATTTTCAGTCAAAAGTCATTCTGAACAAAGTAAGCCTATATTATCCTACGAAAATCCTGAAGAGTTTTGAGGAGCTGGTTATGAAACTGGATACTGCATTTTCTAATATTCTTGATTGGTATCATTAAATTTTATTCCCTTGAGCTTATCTAAAACTAGTTTTATAATTTACGATAGAAAGTCAAATGTTTTTCCTCACACCGCCCTAGTCATTTCTTCAAAACATCTATTGTCAATATCTCCAGTGGACACATTGGAGTACCTTTGACTTATTATTCACCAAAGCTTATCTTACAAAAAAAACACATTCGAAAACTGCGCATGAGGATTACAAGGTGTGGATTTTAATGCAAATGTTGAAGCATTACTTGCGATACTCTGCGTTATGAAGTATTCATTTTGCTCTGATTCATTCATATATCGACTATTTTCCTCTAGCATAATTATTGACATTTAAAAGCCATATTCAACCCATTCAAATTTAAAAAAAACCCTGAAAACTACCTTAACAATCCTGAAAATTAATATCTATTGCATTTCCAAATAAGTCTTCTACAGTATCTTCCTGTATTTATTTCGATATACTTCCAGTTCCTATATAACTTACTTTTGGAGTAGTTCAATTCAAATTCAAACATGGCATAAGAAAATTACGGCCATATTAGCCTAATCAAAATTAATTCTCCCAATCAGAAAATTTTCACAATAATAACAATCAGGAAAAACATCAGGAAAATCAGGAACTGCATTGACAAGTAACGTACTGAGATATCTAAATTCACTCCATTTGTGTCGATAGCTCTGGGATGCGCACAAAAATTTCATGGATAAATTTACTTCTACCCAATTGCTTAAAAAGAATCTTAAAGAGACTAAAAGAATCTATTTAGTTCAAAGTTAACCTTAATTTGGTGTTTGTCAAATAAGATAAAGTTATATTCTAGTAATAATCTAGATTTATTAATAATGAAGTTTAGATATCAAACAGTTGGTGGTAACAAACTGTAAGTAAGGACGACACAGCTCAATAATAAGTAACCGAAACTCTGAAAACGGAATTTTGATATCATTAGATATATCAAAAGAATCAGCTTATTACCCTGATTTAAAAATTGTGAAAAATCGTGCAAAATTGTGGCTTAGAATTTGGGTAGCGTGCGGCCGCCCTTTAAGGGGTCACCTTTTCGACATTAAACAGAAAACGAAGTTGGAGTTTAAACGTTATCTTCGTAAAGTAAGGTACAATGGTGTAGAATTTCCGAAGACCTCTAGTCAGTGGAAACAAGTGATTAATGTTGCGAAACTCGATTCACCTCCTAATGCCGATCGGATCCCTAATGCCTCTTGGATTAATCATTATAATAAGATTTTTAATGTTATGAATTATGCGGTTCACTCTCAATTTGTTAACCTCTGTTCTTATGTATTACCTGCGAAAATTTACCAAGGCCATGTACCTCCCGTTACTGCTGACCGTGTGATTCGTTGTGTTAAGAATTTAAAATCTAAATCATGTGATATTGATGGTATTAGTGTTCTTAACCTTCATATTGATTCGAAAGAATTGATTTATCATTTGCAGTTATTATTTCAAATTTGTCTATGTACGTCTTTGGTCCCTGATTCTTTTTTGTGCGGGAGTGTCACTTCGATTCTTAAACGTGGGAAAGATCCGACTAATTGCGCATCATATAGACCTATTACGGTAGCTTGTTCGCTGAGCAAAGTTTTTGAATATGTCCTGCTTCCTGAAATTCTTCCAAATGTTGATTATGTGTCCAATCAATTTGGGTTTAAACCAAATATTGGATGCCAACATGCGCATCGAATTCTTACTTCTTTTTTAATTCAAGCACAAAAAGATGGATCTGAAGTTCATTTATGTGCGTTAGATATTTCAAAAGCTTTTGATTCGGTTTGTCACAGCCAACTATGGTATTCTCTTACCCAGCTAGGAGTGAATTCATCTGTTATATGTGTCCTTCGTTTTTGGTATGCAAATTCATATGTTCGACTTCGGTCAGGAGAGATCTTTTTTGGTAGTATTCCAATTCGGTCTGGACTTAGGCAGGGAGGGGTTCTGTCACCATACCTTTTTAATGCTTGTTTATACCCTGTGCTTTCTCGTATTTTTCCGTCGTGTTTTACGGGTCTAACTAATTTATCTTATATTGCTTATGCAGATGATTTATTACTTATTAGCCGTTCAAAATTCACCCTAGCTAAGTCTACCCAGTTTGTTTCTAAGCTTTTGGAAAAAATTGGCCTCGTGCTAAATGCTGAAAAATGTGAATATTTAGTTTTCAATGCTAAAAACCCAAATAGTGATTTGTGTTGTAGTTCTTTTTCAGTTAAGCTGGCTCCTGCGTTGCGTTGGCTCGGGATTAGTATCTGCTCTTCTATTTCAGCTATCCGTGCTAGTGCACTTGCAGATATTAAGAATAAGCTTAAAGCAGGTTATGCTAAAATTGTTCCAAATCGTGGCCGACATTCTCGTAAGGCATTGGCTAAACTATATTCTACGTATTGTGACCATTCCATTCTTTTTCTATCAGGTTTGCGCCCATTTTTTAATAATAATGATATGCAGGATATTAGAGTTTTGTATTTCCGTTATTGTAAATATCTTTTGTATTTGCCTCGTTGGTATAGAAACCGTAAGATTATTCGAATGTTTAATGCAACTGATATATTGACGTCATATAACAAGTTGGACTCCAAGTTAAAAGATGAGGCCTGCAAGCGGTTGGGTCCTTTTCATCCTCTTGTGCGATTGTTTTGATTTGTATTTGTAGTTTTTATATTGATATTGTTTTGCATGTGTTTTGTTTTTGTATGTCTTTACTTTTTATTTTCTTTTGTTACTCCACTTTTTTATAATTGTTAGTGGGTCAAAAATAAATTATTAATTATTATTGTTATTATTATGCTGATTCCAAATATTAAGGTTCATTAAGTTTAGTGTTACTCTTCAAAAGCTTTCAGAAAGTTGACCGTTTGTGCCAACTTCTTAAGCACGACTACTAAAGATTAAGTAGTATGAGCATAGTCTATCCTATGAGAGCCCTATCCCTTTTCCTACGACAGCTCTCGGACATCACGACACCCCTGGCAATTGTTGGTTATGATTGTTGGTCATGTTTGTTGTTTATGATTAATGGTTGTCGGTTATGATTATTGGTTGGGTTTGTTGGTTTTGATTAATAGTTGTTGGTGATTGGTTATGATTGTTGGTTATGTTTGTTAGTTATGATTAATGGTTATTTTGTTGCTTCCTGGTTGTTGGCTATGATTAATGTTTTTGGTTATGGTTTAGGATATGATTCATGATCGTTGGTTATGGTTGTTCGTTATGATTGTTGGTTATGTGGTTTGTTGGTTGTTGGTTGTTGGTTATTACTGTTGGTGTTGTTTGTGTTTGATGGTTGTTGTTGTTGTTGTTGATTGTTGTTGTTGGTTGTTGTTTATGGTTATGTGGTTTGTAGGTTATATTTGTTGTTTCTGACCTGAGTAGAGACTGATGAGTGATGCATTGTTTCTCGACCTTTTTAAACCTTTTCCATTTTGTTTTAATCTCTCACCAAGGGTTTGCGCACCAGACCTAAGATTTTCCGAAGCACTTTTTTCAAAACCCTTGCCAGAGCCCCAATCGTATAATGTAGAGGATGCAAAATCTGTCGCAGCCGGTACAATATATTTTCTAGCCAGAGGTAGTGCAGAGCGAAACAGCTTAGCAAACCAACTGCCAAGACCGTAGCCAGACATTGACGAGCGACCTTTGTAATAGTCCATTCCATTGCCCTGTTGTCTTGGGCCAAGAGTATTAACATAGCAGTCAATATCAGGAAAAATGAATACCACTTTTCTATTAGACACCTTGTTGAATGATGTGTCGAAAATGGCATGTAATCACAGCCAAACCTTTTAATATTGCTAGGGGATCACCTAATTCAGTTCTTAGTGTTAACTGACAGAGTACCAAATAGGAAGTGTTTACGGGAATATACTAAAGATGCTTTATATTGTAGTGGTGAATATGTTCTTGATTGGTTTTTCGTTCAAGAACTCATAGGAGGGGAACATTGCTATTGCCAACCCGGGATTTTCCACAAATGAGGCGTAGAGAAATATACAAGTGTCCATGGAGAAGGCAGGTGGGTATTCAGCAAAAATGAAATTAGTGTTTCCAGCACTTTTACAGTTGATTATATTGAGCTTAAAGCCAAGAACATCTTTTAGATTGTCATTGAGAATAACCTTTTCATCGGCAATAGGTGAACTACTGTAGATCTTGCCCTCTTCCTTTGAATAGTTGAAATGAAAAGCTCCGGTTTTACGTGTGGAAATTCTTTTATTAATAGAACGACATAAATCATTCATACAGGTGATTTCTTCATAGGGTAATTCAATATATGGATAATTCATCCAATTGATCTTTTGAATTTGTTCTTAATCACCTGAGGGTGGTGGCCAATCATAGGGTCTAATTTTTATATCATATTTGCGATCCTTTCTCAAGATGTCGTAGGTATTTTTTAGAATACAGTTGACAAGAGCCACTTCCTACTTTCTGTTATCGAATTTGATACTGGGAGAGAGTTTCGTCCAAAAATCACTTGTTCTATTCAAGTCATTGTAGAGAGGATCAGAAATATTGGACATGAAAGTCACATAGAAATCATTGGGCATTGTTAACATATTCAACACTGACCCAAGAATCAAAATCAGAGTTGTATCCTAGCCAGTGAACAAGCAACTGTCTCTTGCCCCTACGAGTACGACTTTTTAATATCTTTTCAATTTGATAAATTTCACTAGTGTTTCTAACTTTTTGCAGTTCATATTCATAAAAACCGCCGAGAATCACATCATCTTTGGTGTCTCGCAGTCGATATGTCGTGGGCTCGGTGTCTAGGATTTTGGACACTTTAAAAAGTTCAGTGCTCCATAAATAATTCCCCTTTTCAAAAATATTGGTGGTTAGATTAATTCGAACAGTATCACCAACATTGAATTTCTTCTTTTTCTTCTTCTTCTCATTGCCATTGGAATATTGCTTTAGAAAAGCATCAAATGTATTTTCACTGCAATGAATTTCCCGAGGGCTTGAGTTGGACAATGATCGATGAGGTCGATGGTGGTATATTTGCATGATTTTATATAAATCATGAATAAAAGCAGGTGTATTTTTCAGTATACAATATCTTGAAATTAATAGACGAATCGTTCTTATCAATCGTTCAGCCAATGCAGCCTTTACAGGACTATGACTATGATAGAGTGTTGTATTATATTTCAATAGAACCTTTTGCACATGAGGATTAACAAATTCGCTACCGCGATCTGATTCAATTTTTCTATAGCAATCCTGTTCAAGAATACTTTCTAAAGCATGAGCAACTTCAACACCTCTCTTTGATTGCAATGGAATGGCATAGGCATAGCGACTAAAGACACTGATTGCCACTAGAATATATTTTTAGGGTGCATTGTGACGCCGTTGAATCGTGTCTAAAGTTAAAAGATCAGTTTGCATTATATGCAGAGGGGAAAAGTCTTTAGTTTGTCGATATTGTTTGCCACGAAGCCTGCGATTCCGATGCAGTGTGTAACTCGGTTCATTCTGTAGATATTCCTTTGCTTTTTTTAATGTGCTAAAGCCGTCTATGTCAGAAGCAACTTTAGGAAGTGTTTTGGGGGAGCTTAGACTTCCCGCTACACCAATATTTTCATAGACATGCTTCAGAACTTAAACCATTTTGAACGCAAACACGTAGTGTAATGTCCACTCCCCTTTTGCACACTAGAGGGTGAACCAATCTGTGTTCACTTTTGACTAGCAGCGACAGGTGTTATAAAATCATTGCTGCTGCTGTTGCTAGTATTTTCAAATATTGAATCTTCTTCTTTTTTAAATGGTGGTGTTGGTGTTGTTGGAGGACTATATTCTCTTAGTT
Source organism: Artemia sinica (assembly GCA_027921565.1). Classification (NCBI taxonomy): domain Eukaryota; kingdom Metazoa; phylum Arthropoda; class Branchiopoda; order Anostraca; family Artemiidae; genus Artemia; species Artemia sinica. The sequence goes on along the minus strand of CM051258.1, from coordinate 8,807,517 downwards.
TCCCTAGAATTTGCTTATTGCCAATAAGACTTTTGGGGAAGTTTGATGCATTTAGAAATGTGTATAGATTATTGTCAAATGATAAAATTCCTTTGCGATTTGTCACCATATCACAAAATAAATCAAATAGATTATAACTTTTTCCCTGAATTATAATTCGTTTCCCTGTGCTATCGACTTGAACTTGATCACCACAGTTTCCAACATGAGATATGTTATTACTCTTTTACTCTGTTCTCGATAGGTCACTGGCAATAGGTTTCCAATTGTTGACACTATGGAATTCAGTTCCTTCTCCTTTGATTGCACAGAATCTTGAAGAGATGTTTCCCGTTTAGAGGGATCTGTGACGGTGACGGTGGGTCTCTCACGATAAGGTCTATGTCCGTCCACACGTTGCAATGCATCTTGAAGTAAAACTAGCTTTTTATCATCAATATTCTCATCATTAATGAACTTGCTTAGATTGTCTTCAAAATGTTCCACGGGCGAGAGGACAAGTTCAAATGGCGTCAATTTATAGGGTTTAGCCATTATCTAGAGAAAACTGTTTACAAACTGTTTACTGTCCTGCAATAATTGGCAGTAAAAGTGTAAAAAAGCTACCACCCACTTGAAGGAGACGTTTTCTTTAAAAAAATTTTCCCTTGTTTTTGCAAGCCAATGCGCGTACAGTGGAACGATGTTGCTTTGTCTGTTGTCTAACACCTCCTGGCAAGTGTACATTGCCCTCAGTTAAATTTAAACAAAGTTCATATATTAGATTAATGAAATCATTGTCAACACCCTGTTTGAGTATAGCCTTCCTGAGTGGAGGTTTTGAAGTACCTAAAACGGAAAATAAATGCCGTTGTTTCTGTAGTTTCTTTAGTGTCATAATGGCAACTAATAGCTTTTTCTACTATTCACCGGAAGATATACAGTAATTTCTTTGTCGAAAATTTCTGTGACTGCACGTAGATCCTCGGGTGTGCTCTGATTAAGATCTAGCAAAATGTAGCCGTAGGGCTTATTTGTCGCCTGAGTTTACGCTGACAGCAGAAATCTGGGGGCGCCGGGTATATTTGCTTATTGAGAGTTATTAGCGAGCTGGAATCACGAACAACTCGGTAGATAATATAGATGGTGCAATTCAAAGCAAGTGTTCTCATACATTTGCTCTGATGAAAAAGATTGTGTAGAACTAGCGTTATGTAAATCTGTTCATGATGAGCGAACAGTGAATTGCTGTAGCATTTCTTGTGAGAACTGTTCAATGGATTCAGCCAAATCATCAATAATCAGCCACGAGTTTGGTTCAATACTATTGAAAACACCAAGTCCTGTATGAATTGTATTGGTATGGATGTGGCAATAGCTTTTATTTGATCGTAGGACTCCTGCCAAATACTATAGCAATAATAAATTTTCTTTGGTTTTTCCAAAAACAATTTATTACAATTTTGAATTATTTTAGCTAAAAGTGTCGTTTTCCTAGACATTGATGGACCACACAGAAACGATCTGAATGGTGTTTAAACTGATACATACTGCTGCTGCTGTTGACAACAGTCAGACTACAACTAACCGTAAACCATACTTGTCCAATGAATAATTAGTAATTTTCCCATAGATCTATTTAGTACAAGAACAACAAAAACAATAATTCATTCATTTATTCGACATAAAAATACTACTTGTTCAACAAGAACAAAAACTCTATTTGTTCAACATGAACAACAACATTTTTATTAACATGAACAGCAATAATATTTATTAACAACAACATTTTTTTTATTGTTCAACAAGAACACTATTTATTATCAAAAACACTTTTTGTCTAGCAAGAACACTATTGTGTGTGTGTGTGTGTGCACACACACACACATTTTTGTACAAACACACACTATTTGTACAATAAAACTCAAAAAACAACTTACAACTTTAAAAAATAGCACAGTTGAACACTATGAATTTAATACCCACCCCCCACCCTCCGGGGAGCCGCGGACCAAAGGCCGGCCACGGGTGGGACCCCCACCCCCTGGGGACCCCGGGCCGAAAGCTGGCCGCGGGTGGGACCCCCACCCCCGGGATCGCTGTGGAAAAAACTGTATACAATAGTCGCCGTCACTGCTGCAGGTTAGAGCATTTAATTCATGAAGGGCTTAGGGTTGGGTTAGGTTAATTTATGAAAGGTTAGGTTAGGTTATGTTTAGGTTAATTTATCCAGACCAAGTTGATTGCGATAGTCTATGCATTCAACCCGGTCTGAAATACGGTAGTGGCCATGGGGGAGTACACTTACACCATTCTCGAGCACAAAGACTTTGTCGGATATACTTGACATTGCATTCTTTTCCACTCTTACAGTATAATTTTTATACTGTAGAGAGCAAATTGCAAGCACTTGTGCTCTCTGCACTAGGCTACTCTCTACATAGTCTCTGTACACACTCATGGTGAAATTGTTTTTTACAAAATGTGTAGGCACCCCTTTACACGCCTGCTTTACATCCCTGTTATCAGTTTCAACGCAATATACTTTAGGACCCAGGAACACCCCCTTGGATATCAAATCACTCCCCGTCTCTGATTTTAACATGAGTAGTTGGTTGGGAGCCTGACGTTTCACCAACTCAGGGTAGAGGGATGGATTCCAGTTGGTGAAATCCATCCACGAGCTGATGTGTTCCCCATTTTCTATATCACCCAATAAATCCCCGGTTTTAACTTTTAAGAGCAGAGAATCTGCATCCCCATAGTAAACTTGAACCTCCCCCTCCCTTGGCCATTGCACCTTGCAAACATTGTAAAAAACGACAACATGAGCTTTTTGGAAATTTCAAGTACTGAACTACCTCCTGCTATATTCTTGTTCAGTACCACATTTCTCTTTTTCCTGTGTAGAAGAACCATGCTCGTCTCTATGCTCGTGAACGAGGTAAAATTGGGGTCAGCAATAATTCGTACACACTCTTGAGGGTCAGTCACGACGTCGCAACGAGATCTGTTCCTTACGCTTTCACACATTTTGCCCAACGCTGAATTTAGAATGAGTTTTGTACATTTCCTTCTCTACTTTAGTGTTTGCTCGAGAGCGTTTATCAACAAAGGTGTCGATAAACGTCTTTAAGTACGGTTTTTGACAGAATTGCAGGACTCTATGTATTTTGGTGATCTTGAAACCATTGTTCACCATCCAGTGCAAAAGCACATGGTGGGCAACGATATTCTCTTTAGGGTCCAGATCTGCAATCCGTTTCTGCTTATAGGGGGTCCAGTGCATCCCCATATCCTCAACCAATGATCGATTGTAGAGACTCAGTGAGTCTTTGGTCACTGGTCGATTGATGCAGGGGAAAATAAAATCTCTGACTGAATCATGAAGCGCCAATGGAATTTGACCATCAATTTCAAAGAACCAACCTTGTGACCCATTGTCCTCGACGGTGTGAATGTCGGGGAACTCACAAAGATTCTCAAGCCATTTATAGTTCCCACATGGCAAAGATTAGTGAGACATTGCTGAGGGGTACAATGAGTTCATGCCCAAGAAAACTGCATTTGACTTTGCACCGGTGCTGTTTTTTCCGCTTGGATCTGTTGTCAAAACAAGATCCCCATGAAAAACATACCCACCCCTCATTGATCTTTCTACAAAAAGGTGTTGATCTACATTAGTTATCAAGCCTATTTCCTCCCTACTAATTTTTAAAATTAAGTCCATCACCAAATGTGGTGTGGAAAAATAATATCCTATATCTTGTCCAAACTCTGAAAAAATTTGGTCTGTGTCCTTGCAGACAATTTATAACAGAGTTAAAACGTCACTGGTCAAGTACAGTCTACAATAATCCCACCCATTTTTACAATTCCCCTTAGCCCACAGCTTCTTGGCAAATTCATATTTCTCGGCAGTGCATTCACTGTTGGTGAGTGAATTATAGAAAACTTCAATTTGAGGTAGTTTCTCCTCGCTTAAGCAAATGCCAGAACAGTAATAGTCGTATGCATATACACCTTTACAGGTCAATAGGTCATACATTTCACTGTCTATCAAGTGCTGTTTAAGCAAAGGAAAACTATCAAAATTGTCGCTTTTCTGCACTTGAATCAATTGACTCATTGCCTTGGGGAAAAAACTAAATGAATCTAAAAACCTGATTTTATTTGGACACATATGCCCGTTATTCACTACCTGCCATTTCAACTGGAGAAGCACGAACTTCTCTACTGATTTGGGGATGATGTTATAGGTAAATGAATTATTTATCCATGGACTATCTACTCTCCCTCACTCCCTGTGCATACGTGCCAATGCCGGTAAAATAAACTTTAAATCATAATTTGAATTATGAATGAAAACCGGAATAAAAAAACTGCTGACTAACGTTTATGTTGCACAATTGATGCGCTACCCCTCTAAAATTACGACCCCCAGAGGAAGTTTCCTGCCACAAGTGATTTTGGTCTCTGGCTTTCCCCTTTCCCCTAGTCCCTTTCCCCTTATCCCCCTCTTCAACTCCCCCCCCCTTACAAACCCAACATATATTTTGATTTTTAATTGCGAGACGATTTTCTGCAGACAATAACATTGGGTAATGTGTATTTCTCAAACGAGAAATAGCGTCATTAGCGGTGCCAAATAGTTTAGTCAGTGCCTTGACCATGAACTCTCCCTCATCCAATGTTTCGACTATTTCTAACAGCTGCATAGTGTTAGAACTGTCTCTTTGTGCGTGGGCGTAGGAAACTGCAATAGCTCGATGTTCTTTGATTCGATTTGAAATCGAGGATCGTTCACTTCCACTAGTTTTGCTTCACAGTCCAAAGAGATTTTATTGCTCTGGAGGAGGGTATTTTGAAATTTTTTAAAGCGTAAAATGGCCCTATCCCCCGAAACCGTTTCCACTGACCGATAGCCATGCCGTCTACAGTGCTTCATATGATCCCGTAGCTTAAAATCGCTACAAAATCGAGACAGGCATGTCGGACAGTAGAAACATACCCCCATTTTCTTACCACCCCCCAGAACTCTACTGATGTCTGTAATAGGATTAAAATGGCCAATTGCGTTGGGGTCACTAGGTGGTGTGTACAACAACCAAACCCAGTGCTTCACCAATTCAATCGACGGGCCTCTTACTGGGAACACCACCCCCTTCTCTTTAGAACGAACTTCATCCTCAAATTCTGTTTCATACTGAACCACAGTAACGCCGATATTTAAATGGGCATTGGCCCTTTCAAAAATATCAATAGACCTGAGCGTTACTGGGTATTTCCCCTCTAAACAAGTGAAATCTACAGTGGGAAAATCGGACCCCTCCTTCCCATGCACAGCCCAATATTCTAAATTTTTCTTTGTAGCGTCATGTGCTAGAGGCTCAAATGCTGATATGAGGAAAGCGTACTTGAAATATTTTTGAGCTGTTCCAAAACAGATTCGCTGAACGCCTCTGCAACCCTCTAAATCTGGATTATATTTTAAAACTGTATCCCTCTCATACCCGCCACCCCCTCTTAAAATAAAATCTTTTTTAAATTTACAAATATTAACGCTTAAATTTCCAACAAAAAGAACTACAGACACACTACAGTTTTTGCTATAATTCTCAAGATGCATAATAATGTGGCCTATCCAATCCGAAAACACACCCTCAAAATTTTCTAAATGGGATAGACCACTCGCATCCCGGTATGTATATAATGATGATAAACTTCACTTTTTCCCTCATTTAAATAAATCACCTTTAAACAATTGAAACCTTAATTGAATCCCTAATCTCCCCCCCACAACTGAATCTGGTTTTCTAGCAGTGCACGAATTCTCTCTACATATTCATGTACAATTTCTACAGGGTCAAACACAAAATTACCACCCATAAGCGAATTAAAAGGGTCACCAAAAGTTGCAGTGTAAACAACTATTGTATTTAAAATTGAGTTTGTGAGCTGAAAGTCAGGAAATGTTATAAATTGGAAATTGTCCCCCCCCCCCCCCCCCCCTCTTGTATATTATCACCACCTCTTCCCCCACATTGCTCATCAATAGGATTGTTCGAAGACATTTCATCCTACCCCTCCCCCTCTTTTATATTATCACCACCCCTCCCCCACATTGTTCAATAATAGGATTGTTTGAAGCCACTTCAGTTGTTTGAATTTGAAATATGTAATCAGTGGGGCGAGGGTTCCCTGTTAATTCCCGGGTAAAATCCTCTAAAATCTGTAAGGTGTTTGGACTCAAGTTCCCCTGCTCAACTGCGCTATAATCAACATTAAAAAAATCAGATAAAAAATCGTCAATATTATCTGGTATTTCCAGTGAATCCATATTCCATTTTGAATGGTTGGAGAGCTCCAAAGATGCGTCTTCTCCTTCAATCGATGAGGATCATGATGGCGAATAAGGTACCAATAGAACCTATAAAAGAAAATAGCTTATTTTCAAAGTGTCTAAATCACCCTATTATTAAAAATTGAATTATTATTTAAAACGCGCTTAGTAGTAGCATTTGGTTCCTTACTCTATATATTCTGAAAGCTCCACCTTAATATAAGATATTTACATGACACAGTAGGTTTTGATTTTGTTCAAACAATTCCAAAAATTTCATATTAATACTCTTTATCTGCTTTGGAAAAAACATGATTTGAAATGGATAGAAAGTTGTTTTCAAGAAATTTGTAGAAGCAAGATTAAGCATTCGTTTACCATTTACCCTACTATGACCGGAATATAGTGCCTTTTTATTTGGCTTCACTAATCGAATTCGGCTGGGTGAATGCATGCACTTGACATGATTCAAAATAGCGAAAAATGTCTTTTAATATCTATGGTATACTTCTACTGTGATGAAATGAAAGGCCAAACAAAGGCTTACTTCTAAGTCCTTTAAAACTCTGGGAAAACTATAATATTCTAGCGAAAAATAGCATTATTAATTTGAAATGGTGAGATAATAGGTTCTCTAACAGTAAACTAGAAATCAGCTAAAAATATTATTATGTGGTTGAAAATAGCAAAGGTGTCTGCAGTAGGCGGAGAAAATAAGGTGATAGGAAAGATTAAAAAAGAGCGGTTTCTTTGACAAGCAAATAAATTACATTATATTCAGGTATCTCTGAGGGGAGGGAGCAGAGAAATTTAAAACAATGGTTGGGGTGGGGGATTAATACTATAGCGAAAATAACATTTTAAAATCTCTGATACACTTTTACAGTGTTGAATAATGGTGAAAAGAAAAGGCTAAAACAAAAAGTTGAAAGATATAGGTATATATTTCTATAACCAGGTTGAAAGTAGAGGTAAAAATGCTTACATTTCCAAATTCTGGCTGCACTTGTGTGCCTGAAGGCCCTGGCAAAGCATGAAGGGGGGCAACCTCCTGAGCTTGAGTAGACGGGGCAGCTCTTGAAAACTCGGGCAATGCATGCTGGAGGGCAATCTCCTAACCTTGAATAGACGGGACAAACCTTGAAAACTCGGGCAAAGCATGATGGGGGGGGCAACCTCACGATCTTGAGTAGACGGGGATGAGGCATTATGAGAAGCCGCCCACTCTCTTTTCAATTTTCTGCCAGGTTGCATAGAGGTTTGCGCAGGTAGCGCAGAGCTGGCACTGGCGTGAGGGGCTCCGGGCATTAAAAGTTGAGTGATCAATGGCTGGCCCAGAGCATGTGTAAAGAAACCGGCATATCTTATGATGGAAGGCCGTGCAGCTTGCATAGGTGTGGCATCTTGCTCTCTTTTCAGAGGGAGAGCATTTGTCGGAATCTTCCTTAAAAAAGAAGAAAAATTTAGTATATGATAATAATATTAGAGAAGAAAGGAAATTAGTGAAAGATTTTTATGAAAGCCCTTAATCATCTATAACATCCATGAATTCAAAAATAAGAACATTTAAAATGCCCCATCCTCTACTTTCCATGAAGGTAAAACTTTGAAGATTTAACTGAAACATTATTTGCTTTCATCAAAGAAATTTGAAAATAGAACACTCTTCTCATTAGGCGTAATTGTCTGCAAAAGCAATCTTTTTCAGTTCTGTTAATAAAGGATGTATTCCGTTTAGAGAACAAGAGACATAGATCTAATTTTGCCAGCCCTCCCCCTAAATTAAAGATTTTTCTTTCTATCCTAATACTATCACAGTTTTCACCCCCTACCCCCCTGAGAATATAAAAGACACTTTATCGAAAGAAGGGTATAGAAAAAAGAATAATATGCACTCTAAAGGGCTCTTTGCATCTGACATTTACACAATTTCCATGTCCTAAAAATATCTCTCTCTTAATTTCCCTTTCTCAAAACATCTAGAATTACGCAAAGCCTGTAGCCTTAATCCCTTCAATGTGTTGTGATCACCCTTGTTTTCCATAATTTAGATAAGGCGTGTGCGAAGGTTGTTTACAAGATCACCCCTTTTGAGACATATTCACCCAAAGGTTATGTTAAATTGCGAGTGTAAATATTTTGATGGCTTTAAACGCATGTGAAAAGACAATTTGAACAATAGCTTAAATTGAATGAATCAAATGGTGATGATTGGTGGGGGGTTACATGGAAAACAAGAGCGTTTCTTACGCTTCCTAGCGAGTATAAACAACGCATATTGGAGTTTGTATTTGGGGGGGGGGGTACCTGAATTTGAATATATTGTGGGGGCTATGTAAAATGATTTTATTTGGAAATAACCTAAGAAAATTTACTAAATAGAACTCACATTATAAATCGATGTTTTTAATTTGACTGGAAAAAGTATCTTCTCAGAGAAACCTTTTGGCTAAGCCGCTATCGTAAGGATTTAGCAAAGCAGGATGTACTTAACAGATATCAATAATTATCCCTATTTAAATCTTTGCGGAAATGCTTAAGTCATAAGGGGGTCAGTATATTAAGAGTTGACAGAAAGTTGGCCGTCACATTAAGTAGGATACAGAATTATTTCCAATGAAAGAATTAATGTCGTAAACAGGGGGGGAAGGGAGGTTGGGGTTTACGTAATGAAAAAAGAGTGTATTTTACGCTTTCTATCGAGTGTAAACATCATATAGTGGAGTTTGTATTGTGGGGGGGGGTATCCACTGAATTTGAATTTACTGGAGGGGTGACTATGTAAAATGATTTTATTTGGAAATAAACTAAGAAAATTTACTAAACTGAACTCACATTATAAACTGCTCTAGCCATAGTTTCCAAATCAATAATATCAGATGCTTTATCCATGGTGTCTTAGAACTTTATGAAAATTTAATCATAACGCATGTCCGTTATATACAAAATCTCAAGGGCGAATTGTGATGTAATGGTAAACCTTAAATAACTTCCCTGATTGGCTTAGAAGGAGACACGTGATCCTGTTCCCGTTAGACTCGTGGATCAATACATTCCCCCACCGATTATGTAAATCAAGTTCTCAGAAATTCCCTTCCCCCTCGAGTTCTAGATCAATACATCTCTCCCCGTCAATGCGCATGTGCAAACTTCGCCCCGGAGTCATTACACCTAGACGAACAACAACAAATAAATTGACCTTGACCCAATTGGACTCGATCGATAATCCTTGAATAAATTATGTAAGCTTGGCGTTAGACTCAATTGTAGATGGCAGCACGGTGTTAGCCTCATACCTCCTGATAGTTTCCTACTTATAGACTCCAAAATGAAGCCACTTTACTCAGATAGACAATATTTTTATTTATTTGTAGAAGTATATTTGTAGGGGACACCCCTCCCCAAATATGAACACACCATATGACGCGTGCCACGTGTAATGAAAGTTAGCCATGCGTGGTTTGGTGAGGTGCAGAATGGTGAAAGGGGTCCACCCGAGGTGTAAATTAATCCATACGTGGCAGGACAAGGGACGCTCCCGCGTTTATACCAGATGGCAAAGAGGATGGCGACCTCACGTAATTAGCTAGGTTATTTGAATTTACTTTACTCAAACATGAAGCCATCTTCTCAGTTGCACAATATCTTTATTTATTCACTTATTTTCCGCGAAGTTCTCACACTCGTATCTTGAACGAAAAATATTCCAGTAAAAAACCTAAAATGTTCACTCTTTTGTATAATTATGAAAATCACTCTTGTTTTGGCCTCGGCAGATTTAAATTTCACAACGTAGAAATGGCTAACTTTGCCTACACTAGGATTGATTCAAATTCACAGAAAAGTCCTGCTTTCATTAACTATATTCTGACTAAGAAAGTAAACGCATAAATTATATTCAGATTGGCAAAAATAACAGAAATTTCGAACAGAAACGTTAATGATGTTTACCTAAGTCATCGATGGTCACAGGGGCGGAGACAGAATTAAGGTTCGCGGAGGCACCGATAACAATTTGGCTCCCAAATTGTTATTTTTTTTTTTTGCCCATCAAACTCGGTAATTAGTACAATCTTCGGCCTTCTAAGGGGGAACTATTCCCATAAAACTTAAAAATTCGTTATTTTGTGAAAATAAACAAATTACTTTTCGTTTTGGCCTCGACGGTTTTGAAGTTTACAACTTGAAAATTGCCAACCTAGCGTAAACTAAGACATATCTAATTTCGCAGAAGAAGCCCTAGTTTTATTAAATGTATTTTGGCCATGAAGTTAAAAAGACAAATTGCATTCGAAGAAGCAAAACTATCAAAACTTCAAAGTTACCGAAGCGTTAACAATGTTTTCTCAAATCACCGGTGGAAATATTTACTTTAAAAATATAGTAGCCATATCTAGGCCAAAAATTCTGGTTGTTAGTCAACATTAATATCTGGCAAATAGTATCTTCTGGCGTATGAATAAATTGTCAATTGCAGTAAAAATAAATAAATTTGATTTATCATAGTTGAATTCTGAATAGTTAATATGATTTGCGCTTTTCTTGGCTTGAATTGAGCTGAGCTGACGATTTTCTCTTCAAACCAAGCTTCTAATTGGAGCTATAACTTTCAGGATGTAAGCAAAGCTCATTCCAAAGCTTAACTCTGTTGAAATCGAGAGCATCCCTAATATTCTGTCTGATCTCAAGACTTAGGTTTTCCCAAAGAGTTTTCAAAACCCAAAAGGGTTGTTATTCCAAAAACTATTGATTGATTGACTACAGTTTGAAATTATTTATATTGACATTATAAGCCAACAGCGTATGAGAAATAAAAACAAAAAGAAATCCAAACCAACGAAATAGCAAAATGCAACAAAAAAACAGCAAATATTAATAGAGCTTATTAATTCTGGACGAAGTTTCAAAAAATTGGAACTAGCTTAAAAATGGAAATGAAGAAATTGAAAATTTAGAATATTGGGACACCATGGTATGGGTTTGACGCACAGGAGATGCCAAATTTGTAAACCGTTTGACTGGATGAAGTGTGCAGAACAAATCAAGGTGAAGGCCAATGAATATTAAAGGAGGCCCTAGACGGTAAATCATTTTGATCAAAAGCTTCAATCAATCCATTGACGTGCGGTTTAATCAATCTTCAATCGACCCTTCAATCAGCCCATCAATCTTTTTCAAAGCTAATCTAATATACAGCTTTTGATCAAAATGATTGAGTCATTCAAACTCTCTATTAATCACCGTCAACGCTTGACTCAAGCGTCAAACAGATTCCTAGATGGTCAATCATTCTTGAGTCAATCGACTGACGGAAGCTTTGATCAAAATGATTGACCGTCTAGGGTCTCCTTAAGTAAAATCCACGAGGAATACTCAGGAAATAACAGGAAAGATTTCAGGATAACAATATACACAGGAAATAACAGGAACAAACAGGAAAACCTAGATACAGTCCAATATAATGCTTATCTGGCAATATTTAACCGAAAATGCTTAACAGAGAATAAACAAGCCACCCTATCTTCAGTAGCGCTAATTCCCGAAAATTCATGGAGGGAGGAGGCGAAAAAGTGTTTCCTGAATCTAGGGGGTCAAACTTGTCATTTTTTATTTTTTTCTATGAAATACTAAAAAAAAAATCATTCAATCATTACCACCTCCACCCAAAAAAAGAAATAAAACTTTCTCGCATGTTGACCAATGGTCTGCGTTTTGCAGGAACCACAGTTCATATATTATCCAGTATGATCATTCTCTATATCATCCATTATAAAAACCCGGACCGGGGTGCGAGTGCTCCGGAGAACGTTTTGGCAGATATAAACATGTTAGACATGCTAGACAGGTTAGTCTGTTTCCGACTGTTTCCATCAAAGTGCATTGAAACAAACGGAAATAAAGCTAATGCAGAAACAGGCTAAACAAGCTAAGGCAGAAATAAGTGGGAGGAGCTTTTTGTTCACGGAGACTAGAAATGATCTGCGATAAGCTTACTGGTATATTCTGTCTACTGTGGCAGGAACAGATCTCCCGATTCAATGCCTTCAGTAGAGAGGGAGGTGCTACTCCGATCACGCACCCCTGCTGCCATCTACAACTTTTTTTAACACCTAATATGGGCATAGCCTCCCTAGAGAGAACACGTGGCTTATGGTTTTTGTCAGTGAGAATGAAAAAACAGGAATTTTCTCACTTAAAAAAACATGAATTTTCTCACATTCATGGATGTTTTCTTGGATGGTTATGTGTGTTGGTCAATTTATTTGATGTTTTTCATTGATGTCAACGGCAATTCATGCCTGTTTTATGGTTTTTGTGAGTGAGAATGAAAAAACAGGAACTTTCTCACATTTATGGATGTCAACAGCAATTCATGTCTGTTTTTATGGTTTTTGTCAGTGAAAATGAAAAAACAGGAACTTTCTCACATTTATGGATGTCAACAGCAATTTATGTTCCTGTTTTATGGTTCGTTGTCAGTGAGAATGAAAAAACAGGAACTTTCTCACATTTGTGGATGTCAACAGCAATTCATGTCTGTTTTATGGTTTTTGTCAGTGAGAATGGAAAAACAGGAACTTTCTCACATTTATGGATGTCAACAGCAATTTATGTCTGTTTTATGATTCATTGTCAGTGAGAATGTACATGCTCGACGCGAATGTTATGAGTTTCCAGGAAACAGTTAGATCACGTGTTTCCTTCTCAGCCAATCAGCGAGTCGGTTACATCCCTCTTCTCAGCCAATCAGAGGGCTGGTTACATATTAGCGGTGGAGGGAATATAAGGAAAGGGTTTTTTGCTAAAGTTTTATCAGTCTGTGAATAGAATTCAAAGGAGTGAGAAGAAGAACAGTTTGACTTTACTCATTTGGATATATATTTGTGTTGATGGCGATGAGTGGAATGTTTACCCTATTAGAAGTTGATAGTGGAGTTGATGATAATAATACAAGAGCACCAAATATTGCGGTGGAAATAACGAAAGGATCACGTCTTTGTCTGGAATGGGATGCAGTATATGCAAGATATGTGATATCCTTGAGCAAATTTAAAATGGAGGATCAATTATGTTTTGCCGCTAAAGTTGATATAGCACATGTGAATAGACTTCAATGTGCTTTAAGTGCATTGGTGAAACATATTGAAGACAATAAACAGTATCGCTAATTGTACATGCTCTGTATTATTGATGTTGTTGTAATTATTAAATAAAATTTTTTTGAAATCGAAAATGTTTTTTTTCTTTTCTGGTTAGGTTAGGCTAGCGAATCAGGGTCAGTCTAGAGTCAGCAGTCAGAGTGAAAGGATTGAAAAATGAATAAATTTGAGAAAGAGAGAATTTGATCAAATCTAGTGTTTATGGAAAAACATTTCATTTTGGATGATGATTTTCTCGAGTTATCTCTTAAACGCAGGATATTCTCTTGTCAGGGAACACTTGACAATATAATGAGGAGTGATTCTCCCCCATTGGACTATTATATGAAACTTTTAAAATGTGAATCAAATGCTTATAGTCAATTTATTGATATATTAATTGGAACAAAGCAGAATCATATTGTGGATCTACTTTTGAAAATATTGCCAATGGATTCAATGTAGATGGCTCCTCCTTCGAAAGAGGTAACGTTACAGAGCTACTCCTCTCCCCTTTTCTGCACTTTGAATTTATGGAGCGAGGACGATCAGTTTCGTTTTAGCTGTGAGTGAGTTGACATCGGAAACCAAAAATGTTCTATATATGTCCATTGTGCATGTACACTCTTGGCAGTTGGACTCAGTGTGAGAATTGTACAATTATAGATGACTATAGTGAAAAGTGTAAATTATGTAATCCTTGTAAATTATATAGAGACTATGCAGTACAAATTAAAGGATGTAATTCATGTCTTGAAGAGGTGTGTGACTCTCACCCTAGAGGGCACCTCTGCTCCAATTGTCACTATGATAAATGTGATCAGTGGGAGGATACTTACCCCGCTATGATTGGAAAGAATCCCAAACGTGATTTTAGTTTATTTCTACGAGATTGGTATCGTCGTGGATATAAATTATTCTGGGAAGAGGAATCTGGTCTACGATTCAACTGTTGGGGTAACAAGACAATTTGGTTTCTACGTCATCGTTGTGACGACACTGCCTACTATGACTATAAACCAAGTGATTTTTATTTGGCAGTTACCGAATGTGATTCACCATTTGAAAACATTGTATGTGATATTGCTTCAAATAGACAGATTGAAACTCGTGAATTTCATAATATGAATGCAAATAGTATCATTGACTATACAAAGAGATATGACAAGAGTGAAGTTACATTGTACTGTAGAAAATGTGACCCTGACTTTGCAGTCAATCAAGATCAACATACAGTAAATCCAAATGATTTACCAGCATTAGTGGTTCACGACAGTTGCCTACACATCGATGAAGAAATCTAAAGTGAAGATTTAAAGACATTGTTGTATATATATGCATTTTATTAATAAACAAATTCACAAACATTTTTTAAGCACTTTACTCTTAGGGCACTGAAATCAATACTATATAGGTCTGAGAGGATATTTTCCACTAGAAAGTCATTCAGACGTGGATTGTCAGCATAAATGTGGAGAAACTGCTTGTAAGTATAGCCGCGACATCGGAACACAAAATATAGTAGTGCATGGAAGCCGCAGCTTTTAGTCGTTAGATCCTGAACCCTCTTCCGATTTTGAATAATAGTTTTCCCACTGCTCTCAATATAGTTGCTGATGTGAGGCGTGTAGAATGTATAGGGTAGACCAAGAGGATAAAAAATTCAATCGTCTTCATTGTTTGAAAGATGCACAGCCAATGACCCGTCAGCACAGTCGACGGACTGCTATTAACAATAATCAAGGTATTGTTGACACTTTGAATTTTTCCAAGAAAGTCCGAGGGCAGACAATAGGATTTGTACTGGGACATATAGGGGTCCATATTAAATACATGGATTATTTGACTGGTGTTCATGGCGTTAAGTCTAGTAGAACACTGCCTTCGGGAGTGATTTCCCAATAGGTTTCATATTGATTTAGTGAGATTAGTGCAATACTCTCAGCCAATGGGTCGGCAAATGTACACTCTAAACGCACACTCCCCGTACGTACTATACTCATATCCTGCGTACCAGACAAATCCAATACAATGATACCATGTGTTTTAGCAAACATATCTTCGGTTATACCATTTTCAAATAGTTGCAAATCATGATCTAGGGTTTGCATGGTCAACTCGTACAATGTTCTATAGGATTTATCAAAAGATAGATTGTAGAGTGGGATACCGTTTACTTTGCACACAAGAGATGAAAGTCCAAACATCTCGAATTTATGTGGGCATTCAGTCCATGATCCTATTTCACTGGCGCTTTTTACAAATGCCAAAGCAAGTTTTGACGGAATTTCACCATTGATAAAGGATGAATCGGTGAAGGTGCGTGAGCCCATTGCAATATGACGTTGGTTGGTGATTGTATGAGGAACAAGTAGTTTAATATTATTTCCATTGGCTCTCAGTTTTTCCACTGCCAAAGCAACAGAACTCATGACCTGTTGTTTGCGTACATGAAGTATTGCCGACGTGAGGGAGAGACTTACATCAGGATTGACAGCAAGTTCTTTTCTCAATATGAAATTGGAGGGTGCAAGCGATAGTTTTATATCCACTTTAACATTGGGTGGTAGCCATTGGGGTATATTAAATTTCATGATATATTTTTCCAACTAGATGTAATTCACTAGTTGTAGCATTTTTAAGTGCATCTGTACTATCAGTATTAGTAATATATTCATATCCATTGGAGGTGCCTCTCAATTCCTTGTATGACTTGGGTGTCATCAGCATGAATTGCATATAGCTTGTATAATTTGAGAGATTGTTGCTTGTGCTCACCAGCGTGCCATTGATGTAGACACTAATTTGACGAAATAAATTATGTAATTTACACTTTTCATAGGATATTCCATCGGCCCGAATTGGCATTGTATTATCGGATTTCCGGACTTTCATTTGCAAATCTATAAATGTTGAAGACATATCCATAAAGTAGTCTTCATTGGAATAAATTTGAAAGTGGATATTATCGGAGAGGGGTTGTTGAGGATAAAATTGTTCATAGTATCCATGCTTGACACTCACATCAACATTTTCAGCATTGAATAGATTCAATGAGGCGGTGATTGAAGGTTGAGAATCCTTATGCGGTAGGTAGGACATTTTAGGAGAAGAAATCTAGTTTCGATCTAACAATTTTCTTCCTGGGACTTCTTCTTCTGTTTACAGCACGTGTCGGCTTTTTCCTTCTTTTCTTAGACAAGAGGGATGATGTCTTTCGTTTCCGACCTGAGTGGAGACTGATGAGTGATGCATTGTTTCTTGACCTTTTTAAGCCTTTACCATTTTGTTTTAATCTCTCGCCAAGGGTTCGCGCACTGGACCTAAGATTTTCCGAAGCACTTTTTTTAAAATCCTTGCCAGAGCCCCAATCGTATAGTGTAGAGGATGCAAAATCTGTCGCAGCCGGTACAAGATATTTTCTAGCCAGTGGTAGTGAAGAGCGAAAGAGCATAGCAAACCAACTGCCAAGACCATAGCCAGACATTGACGAGCGACCTTTGTAGTAGTCCATTCCATTGCCCTGTTGTCTTGGACTAAGAGTATTAACATAGCAGTCAATATCAGGACAAGTGAATACCACTTTTTTATTAGACATCTTGCTTTTGAACGATGGGTCGAAAATGGCAGGTAATCACAGCCAAACCCTTTGAAATTGCTATGGGATCGCCCAATTCGGTTCTTAGTGTTAACTGACCGAGTTCCAAATAGGAAGTGTTTACGGGAATATACTGAAGATGCTTTATATTGTAGTGGTGAATATGTTCTTGATTGGTTTTTCGTTCAAGAACTCGTAGGAGGGGGACATTTGAATTACCAACCCAAGATGTTTCCACAAATGAAGCGTAGAGCAATATACAGGTGTCCGTGGAGAAGGCAGGCGGGTAGTCAGCAAAAATGAAATTAGTGTTTCCGGCACTTTTACCATTGATTATATTGAGCTTAAAGCCAAGAACATCCTTTAGATTATCATTGAGAATAACCTTTTCACTGGCAATAGGTGAACTAATGTAGATCTTACCCTCCTCCTTTGAATAGTTGAAATGAAAAGCTCCCTTTTTACGAGCGGAAATTCTTTTATTAATAGAACGACATAAATCATTCATACAGGTGAGTTCCTCGTAGGGTAATTCAATGTATGGATAATCCATCCAATTGATTTTTTGAATTTGTTCTTGATCACTTGAGGATGGTGGCGGCCAATCATAGGGTATAATTTTTATATCATATTTACGATCTTTTCTCAGGATGTCGTAGGTATTTTTGAGAATACAGTCGACAAGAGCCACTTCATACTTTCTATTGTCGTCGAATTTGATGGTGGGGGAGAGTTTCGTCCAAAAATCACTTGTTCTATTCAAGTCATTGTAGAGAGGATCGGAAACACTGGACATGAAAGTCACATAGAAATCATTGGGCATTGTTAATATCTTCAGCACTGACCCAAGAATCAAAATCTGAGTTGTATCCTAGCCAGCGAACAAACAACTGTCTCTTGCCCCTACGAGTACGACTCTTTAATATCTTTTCAATTTGATAAATTTCACTAGTGTTTCTAACTTTTTGCAGTTCATATTCATAAAAACCGCCGAGAATCTCATCATCTTTGGTGTCTCGCAGTCGATATGTCGTGGGCTCGGTGTCCAGGATTTCGGACACTCTAGAAAGTTCAGTGCTCCATAAATAATTCTCTTTTTCAAAAATATTGGTGGTTCTATTAATTCGAACAGTATCACCAACATTGAAATTCTTCTTCACATTTTTTTTTCTTTTTCACCATTGGAGTATTGCTTTAGAAAAGCATCAAATGTATTTTCATTGTAGTGAACATCCCGAGGGCTTGAGTTGGACAGAGATCGATGGGGTCGATGGTTGTATATCTGCATGATTTTATCTAAATCATGAATAAAAGCCGATGTATTTTTCAGGGTACAATATCTTGAAATTAATAGACGAATCGTTCTTATCAATCGTTCAGCCAATGCAGCCTTTATCGGGCTATGACTATGATAAAGTGTTGTATTATATTTCAAAAGAACCTTTTGCACATGGGGATTAACAAATTCACTGCCACGATCCGATTGAATTTTTCTATACGAATCCTGTTCTAGAATACTTTCAATGGCCCGAGCAACTTCAACACCTCTCTTTGATCGCAGTGGAATGGCATAGGCATGGCGACTAAAGACACTGATTGCCACTAGAATATATTTGTAGGGTGCATTGTGACGCTGTTGAATTGTGTCTAAAGTTAAAAGATCCGTTTGCATTATATGCAGAGGGAAAAAGGCTTTAGTTTGTCGATATTGTTTGCTGCGAAGCCTGTGATTCCGATGCAGTGTGTAACTCGGTTCATTCTCTAGATACTCTTTTGCTTTTTTCAATGTGGTGGCGCCGGAGACAGCTTTAGAAAGCGTTTTGGGAGAACTTAAACTTCCCGCTTCACCAATATTTTCATAGACCCCTTCCAGAACTTCATCCATTTTGAACGCAAGCACGTAGTGTAATGTCCACTCCCTTTTGCACACTGGAGGGTGAATCAGTTCGTCTTCGCTTTTGACTAGCAGCCACAGATGTTGTAAAATCAGTGGTGCTAGTATTTTCAAATATTGAATCTTCTTCTTCTTTTTTAAATGATGTTGGTGTTGGTGTTGTTGGAGGACTGTATTCTCTTAGTTTCTTTAGAATTTGCTTATTGCCAATAAGACTTTTGGGAAAGTTTGATACACTTAGAAAGGTGTATAGATTATTGTCAAAGGATAAAAGTCCTTTACGATTCGTCACCATATCACAAATTAAATCAACTAGATTATAACTTTTTCCCTGAATTATAATTCGTTTCCCTGTGCTATCGACTTGAACTTGATGTTCATCAGCAGTTTCCAACATGAGACAAGATAATACTCTTTTACTCTGTTCTCGATAGGTGAGTGGCAATAGGTTTCCAATTTTTGATACAATTGAATTCAATTCTTTCTCCTTCGATTGTGCAGAATCTTGAGGAGATGTTTCCTGTTTAGAGGGATCAGTGGCGACAGCGACGGGTCTCTCACGATAAGGTTTATGTTTGTCCACACGTCGCAATGCATCTTGAAGTAAAAGCAGTTTTTTGTCATCGGCAATATTCTTATCATTAATGAATTTGCTTAGATTGTCTTCAAAATTTTCGACGGGCGAGAGGACAAGTTCAAATGGAGTCAATTTATAGGGTTTAGCCATTCTCTAGAGAAAACTGTTTACAAGTCCTGCAATTATTGGCATTAAAAGTGTGAAAAAGCTACCGCCTGCTTGAAGGAGCCGTTTTCTATTAAATTTTTTCCCCTTGTTTTTACAAGCCAAGGCGCGTACAGTGGAACAATGTTGCTTTGTCTGTTGTCTAACACCTTCTGGCAGTTGAACATTGCCCTCAGTTAAATTTAAACAAAGTTCAGATATTAGATTAATGAAATCATTGTCAACACCGTGTTTGAGTATGGCCTTCCTAAGCAATGGTTTTGAAGTGCTTAAAACGGAAAATAAATGCCGTTGTTCGTGTAGATTCTTCAGTGTCATAATGGCAACTAATAGCCTTTTCTACTGTTCACCGGAAGATATACTGTAATTTCATTGTTGAAAATGTCGGTGACTACACGTAGATCCTCGGGTGGGCTCTGATTAAGATCCAGCAAAATGTAACCGTAGGGCTTGCTAGTCGCCTGAGTGTACGCTGACAACAGAAATTTAGGGGCGCCGGGGTATATCTGTTTATTGAGAGTTATGAGCGAGCTAGAATCACGAACAACTCGATAGATAATATAGATAGTGCAATTCAAAGCAAGGGTTCGCATACATTTGCTCTGATGAAACAGATTGTGTAGAACTAGGGTTATGGAAATGTGTTCATGATGGGAGTGAACGGTGAACAGTTTTAGCATTTCCTGTGAGAACTGTTCAATGGATTCAGCCAAATCATCAATAATCAACCACGAGTTCGATTCAATACTATTGAAAACATCAAGTCCCCGTATGAATTGTATTGGTATGGTTGTGGCAATAGCTTTTATTTTATCATAGGACTCCTGCCAAATACTATAGCAATAGTAGATTTTTTTCAGCTTTTCCAAAAACATTTTATCGCAATTTTGAATTATTTTAGCTAAGAGTGTTGTTTTCCCCGACATTGAGGGACCACACAGTAATGATCTGAAGGGTGTTTTAAATTGATACATGCTGTTGACAACAGTCGGACTACAACTAACTGTAAATCATACGTGTCCAATGAATAAGTAGCAATAATTTTCCCCATAGATCAATCTATTCAAGAACAACAAAAAAACAATATTTCATGGCAGCATTTATTTAAGGCAATATGAAAACAAATATTTGTTCAACGTGAACTGCAACGATAAGAATAACACTTGTTCAACAAGAACAGTTGACAAAATTTCATGGTCAACATGAAAACTCTATTTGTTCAACATGAACTGCAATGATAACACTTCATGTACAATATAAATAAAAAACACTTTTGTCCATGAAGAGCAACACTTATTGTCTTTAAAAAAAACACTTTTCTGTACAACACTTTTGTCCATCAACAGCACTTATTGTCTTGAAATACTTTTCTGTACAAAAAAAAACACTTTTCTATACAACAAAAAACAGAAAACACTTGAAAATCACGGGATAGCACAGTTGAACATTATAGTGAATTTAAAGGTGGGGACACCCCCCCCCCCAGGGCCGCGGTGCCGAAGGCCGGCCAGCCGCGGGCGGGAACCCCCCCCCGGGAGCCGGCCGTGGGAATGCCCCCCCCGGGGTTGCGGTGGAAAAAACACTACAATACTTGTCGTCACTGCTGCTACAGGTTAGGTTAAGGTTGGGTTAGTGGTGGTTAGATTGTCAGGTTAGATGAGGTTGGGTTAAGGTGGTTAGATTGGGTTAGTTTATTTATGAACAGGTTGGAGCATTTAATTTATGAACGGGTTGGTGATGGTTAGTTGGTTAGTGGTTGGGTTAGTTGGTTAGTCAGATTAGGTTAATTTATCAAGACCAAGTTGATTGCAATAGTCTATGCATTCAACTCGGTCTGAAATACGGAAGTGGCCATGAGGCAGGACACTCACACCATTCTAGAGCACATAGACTTTTTCGGATATACATGACATTGCATTCTTTTCCACTCTCACAGTATAATTTCTATACTGTAGAGCGCGAATTGCAAGCACTTGTGCTCTCGGCACTAGGCTACTTTCTACACAGTCTCTGTACACGCTCATGTTGAAATTGCTCTTTACAAAATGTGTAGGTACCCCTTTACACGCCTTCTTTTCATCCCCACTATGAGTTTCAACGCAATAAACTTTGGGACCCGGGAACACCCCCTGGATATCAAATCGCTCCCCGTCTCTGATTTTAACATTAATAGTTGGTTGGGGGCTTGACGTTTCACCAGCTCGGGGTATAGTGATGGATTCCAGTTGGTGAAATCCATCCGCGAGCTGATGTGTTCCCCCTTTTCTAAATCACCCAATAAATCTTCAGTCCCATTTACCTTTAACAGCAGAGAATCTGTATCCCCATAGTAAACTTGAACCTCCCCCTCCCGTGGCCATTGCACCTTGCACACATTGTAAAAGAACGACAACATGAGCTTTTTTGAAATTTCTAGTACTGAACTACCGCCTGCTATATTCTTGTTCAGTACCACATTTCGCTTTCGCCTGTGTAGAAGAACCATGCCAGCCTCTATGCTCGTGAATGATGTAAAATTGGGATCGGCAATAATTCGTGCACACTCTAGAGGGTCAGTCACGACGTCGCAGCGAGATCTATTACGTACGCTTTCACACATTTTGCCAAACGCTGAATTTAGGATGAGTTTGTACAATTCCTTCTCTACCTTGGAGTTTGCCCTAGAGCGTTTATCGACAAAAGTATCGATAAACTTTTTTAAATATGGTCGCTGATTAAACCGCAGGACCCTATGCATTTTGGTGATCTTGAAACCATTGTTCACCATCCAGTGCAAAAGCACATGGTGAACAACGATATTTTCCTTAGGGTCCAAATCAGCAATCAGTTTTTGTTTAGAGGGGGTCCAATACATCCCCATATCCTCAACCAATGATCGATTGTAGGGGCTCAGCGAGTCCCTGGTCACTGGTCGATTGATACAGGGAAAAACAAAATCTTTGACTGAGTCGTGAAGCGCCAGCGGAATGTGACCATCAATTTCAAAGAACCATCCTTGTGGCCCATTGTCCTCAATGGTGGTAATGTCGGAGAACTCACAAGGATTCTCAAGCCATTTATAGTTCCCACACGGCAAAGAGTAGTGGGACACCGCCGAGGGGTACAATGAGTTCATGTCCAAGAACACTGCATTTGACTTTACACCGGTGCTTTGTCCGCTCGGATCGGTTGATAAGACGCGGTCCCCGTGAAAAACATACCCACCCCTCATTGAACGCTCTACAAAAAGGTGTTGATCTACATCTGTGATTAGGCCTATTTCCTCCCTACTAATTTTTAAAATTAAATCCATCACTAAATGGGGTGTGGAAAAATAGTAGCCTATATCTAACCCGAACTCTGAATAGATTTGGTCTGTATTCTTACAGACTATATCCAACAGAGTTAGAACGTCACTGGCCACGTACAGTCTACAATAATCCCACCCATTTTTACAATTCCCCTTGGACCACACCTTCTTGGCAAACTCATACTCCTCAGCTGTGCATTCACTGTTGGTCAGTGAATTGTAAATAGCTTCAATTGGAGGTAGTTTCACCTCGCTTAAGCGAGCGCCAGAACAGTAATAATCATATGCATATACACCTTTGCAGGTCAACAGATCATACATTTCACTGTCTGGAAAGTGCTGTTTAAGCAAGGGAAAGCTATCAAAATTGTCGCTTTTCTGCACTTGAATCAATTGACTCAATGCCTTGGGAAAAAACTAAAGGAATCTAAAAACCTGATTTTATTCCAGCACGTACGTCCATTATCCACTACCTGCCATTTCAGGTCGAGAAGCAACAACTTCTCGGCCGATTTGGGAATAATGTTATAGGTAAATGAATTATTTACCCATGGACTGTCTACTCCCCCTCCCTCCCTGTGCATACGTGCCAGTGCCGGTAAAATAAATTTTAAGTCATAATTAGAGTTGTGGATAAAAACAGGGATAAAAAACTGTTGGCTAACATTTAAATTACACGATTGATGCGCTACCCCCCTAAAATTACTACCCCCAGATGATATTTCCTGCCACAAGTGATCATGGTCTCTGACTTTCCCCCTCCCCCCTCTTTTCCCTTTAGTCCCCTTATCCTCCTCTACAAACTCCCCCTTACAAACCCAGCATATTTTTTGATTTTTAATCGCGAGACGATCCTCTGCAGATAAAACCATTGGGTAATGCGTATTTCTCAAACGAGAAATAGCGCCATTAGCCGTGCCAATTAGTTTAGTCAGTGCCTTGACCATGCACTCGTTCTCATCCAATGTCTCAACTATTTCTAATAACCGCATGGTGTTAGAACTGTCTCTTTGCACAAGAGCATAGGACACTGCAATGGCCTGGTGTTCTTTGATACGGTTTGGATATTGGGGATCGTTCACCTCCACCAGCTCAGCTTCACAGTCTAAAGATATTTTGTTGCACTGGAGAAGGGTGTTTTGGAAATTTTTTAAGCGTAGAATGGCCCTATGCCCTGAAACCGTTTCCACTGTCTGGTAGCCATGCCGTCTACAATGCCTCATATGATCCCGTAGTTTTATATCACTACGGAATTGTGACAGGCATGACGGACAGTAGAGACGTATCCCCCTATGCTTACCACCCCCCAGAACTCTACTAATGTCGGTAATCGGATTAAAATGGCCAATTGCATTCGGTTCACTAGGCGGTGTGTATAACAACCAAACCCAGTGTTTAACCAAATCAACTGACGTGCCTCTTACTGGGAAAACCACCCCCTTCTTTTTAGAACGAACCCCATCTTCAAATTCTGTTTCATACTGAACCACAGTAACGCCGATATTTAAATGAGCATTAACCCTTTCAAACATGTCAATGGATCTTAGCGTTACTGGATATTTTCCTTCTAAGCAAGAGAAATCTACAATGGGAAAATCGGACCCGTCCTTCCCATGTACAGCCAAGTGATCTAAATTCGTCTTGGTAGCGTCACGTGCTAGAGGCTCGAATGCTGATATGAGGAAAGCGTACTTGAAACACTTTTGATCTGTTTCAAAACAAATCTTCTGGACACCTTGACAACCTACTAGATCTGGATTATAATTTAAAACTGTATCCCTTTCAGCCCCACCTGTCCCCCCTCTTAGAATAAAATCTTTCTTAAATTTACATATATTTACGCTTAAATTTTCAATAAATAAAACTACAGACCCGCTCCCATTTTCGTTATAGTTCTCGAGATGCGCAATATTTTGCCCTACCCACTCGGAAAAAACACCCTCAAAATTTTCTAAATTCGGATAAATTACGCGCATCTCGGAATGTATATAATGATAATAAACTTCACTTTTCCCCTCATTTAAATAAAAAACCTTTAAAACAATAGAAACCTTAATTGAATCCCTACCTCCCCACAACTGAATTTGCTTCTCCAGTAGTGCACGAATTTTATCTACATAAGCATGCACAATTTCTACAGGATCAAAAACAAAATTTCCCCCCATAAGTGAATTAAAGGGATCCCCAAAAGTCGCAGTGAAAACAACTATATTATTTAAAATTGTATTGGATAATTGAAAGTCTGGAAAAGTCGTACCCCCCTCTTGTATATTACCCCCTCCCCCAAGTTGTTCAACAATATTTGGGCTATGCTCCACTTCAGTTGTTTGAAGTGGAAGTAGGTAATCAGTGGGAGGAGGGTTCCCTGTAAAATCCTCTAAAATTTGTAGGGTATTTGGACTTAGCAAAGGCAAGTCCGCCTCTGAACTAGGAACATTACCTTGCTCAACTGTGCTAGGTTCTACATTGAAATAATTACATAGAAAAACATCAATATTAAAAGGTATTTCATCAGAGTTAATGATACCATGCCAGTCATTGATAGCTGAATTGTCCTGAAACTCCATTGTCCCTTCAATGAGTTCTTCCTCTCCTTCACTCGATGACGATGGCGAATATGGGACCAATGCTCCAACCTATAAATGAAAAATAGCTTATTTTCAAAGTGTTCAAATCAGCCCTACTGTTTTTAAAATTTGGATTATTATTGCTTAATACGCTTAATAGAATTTGGTTAATTCAACTGAAAGCAGACAATTTCCAACTTAAGATATTATGAGATATCGAAGCAATAGCAACAGAGAAAATAGTAAAGATTAGAAAAAAGAGGGGCGGTTTCTTTGCAAAAATTACATTATATTTAGATATCTCCGAAGGAGGGGGGAGCAGAGAAAACAATGGTTGGGGGGTGAGGGGTTAATATCCCGCTGAGATACACTTTTACACAGTGTTGAAAAATAGTGAAAAGAAAAAAACATTGGAAGAAATAGATATATATTTATATAAGATAGTTCGAGGAAAAAATACTCATATTTGCAAATCCTGGCTGCACTTGGGTGCCGGATGGTCCAGGTAGTGTGTGTTGGAGGGCGGACGGGGCGGCGTCGCTACGTTCTTGTGCAGATTGGACTGCGAAGTTATGGGATTGCATAGATGAGCCAGCAGGGTTCACCGTCCTTATGGCCCATTGTCTACTCGGTTTTTGACCGGACTGCATTGGGGCTGGCACTGATCGGGCTGCCTCATCATCTCTTGCTCTCTTACTGGGAGGCGGCGACGAGCATTCTTCATAATTGGCCTTAAAGAAGAGAAAAAAGTTAGTATCAAAATAATTTCCCCCTTTTTACAGTAAGAAAGTTAGTATCCTCATCCACATAATTTTGTCTAGAAAAGCATTTATCACTAAGAAAGGCCCCCCTACGCCAGCATTTTCAGTAAAGCAAAAAGTAAAAATATACTAAACTCAGAAATCAAATGCTATTTTCATTAATTAAAAAAGGCTTATTCATAGACATCCCAACCTAACCTTACTTTTAATGCAAATCTTTGTTTTCATTTTACAATAATGGCGATAGAATTGAGGCATGTCAAACCCCCCCTCCCCTTTCATCAATGTCCTAAATATATTGTTAGTAATTATTTTTGGAAATAATCCCGTTTCACCGATTCCACAGCAAATACAGGTTACGAATCCACAAGCTTTAAAAACAGCAATCTCTTTTTGCTTAAAACTGTTTTAATTTGAGAAAGAGAAAAACAAATCTTTTTTATCGTTGAAACCTTTTGGTTAAGTTGCTAACGTTAAGGATTAACAGGCAGGAAGTGCAATTGTGGGGTGTCACCTGTTTAAATCATTACGGAAAAATGTTTTTCAGTCAAGTAAGCGACGGTGGCTTAAATGGAAACGGTTTATTAATAGCTATGGGATAGACAGAAGTTGATTGTCACTTTTTGATAGGCTTACAGAAAGAATAAATTTATCGAAAAAAAAGAGAAATATTTCTATTGGCAAGAATTATACTTGTAAAAACAGTGGGGGGGTGTTAGGTTTAGGTAATAAAAAGAACATATTTTATGTTTCCTAATGACTATAAAGATTACATGGTGGTTAGGTTTGTGGGGGAAGGGGTACTTACCTAAATATACTAGAGGGTGACCAATGAAAATAATTTTATTTTGAAAATAAAAAATGTATTAAATCAGAACTTACATTGCTAATTGTGGCTGTCATGGCTTCTAATTCATCGAATTTATCCATTGTTGTAACAACTATGTCAAAATAGTTTCTGATAATTTAATCACATTGCATGCCCGTTATATACGAACTCTCAAGGGTGAATTGTTATGTAACAGGGAAAATCATATGTAAGCAAGTCTCTGATTGGCTGAGAAAAGATATGTATCTGACTCGCTGATTGGCTGAGAAGGAAACACGGGATCTAGCTGTTTCCAGGATTCCATTAGGTCTTGCGTACACATGACCAAAATTGATGTTGACATCCATAAATGTGAGAAAGTTCCTGTTTTTTCATTCTCGCTGACAAAAACCATAAAAACAGACATGAATTGCTGTTGACATCCATAAATGTGAGAAAGTTCCTGTTTTTTCCTTCTCACTGACAAAAACCATAAAACATGCATGAATTGCTGTTGACATCAATGAAAAACATCAAATAAATTGACCAACACACATAACCATCCCAGAAAACATCCATAAATGTGAGAAAATTCATGTTATTTTAAGTGAGAAAATTCCTGTTTTTTCATTCTCACTGACAAAAACCATAAACCACGTGTTCTCCCTAGGGAGGCTATGCCCATATTAGGTGTTAAAAAAAGTTGTAGGTGGCAGCAGGGGTGCGTGATCGGAGTAGCACCTCCCTCTCTACTGCCTTCGGCTGGGAGTGCAATGCGTGGTTGGGGGCAAATCATTCAACGCTTCCCCTGTTTTTCCCCCAGATCTCTCTAGGTACCCATTTAGAGTTGGACTGATTCTGGCTGAGTTTGCAGGGTCACACCATTGACCCCCATTCCAACCAAAAAAAAAAAAAAAAAAACAGCGACACCAGGACTCGAATCCTTGACCTCAGGATTTCAAGTCCAGAGCGCTAATCATTTGGCTACGACCCCAAAAACACTATTTTTTAAAATCTTGGGGGAATATACCCTTTGCCCCCCTCCAATTGACGCAATGCCTACCTTACTTTAATTTATCAATTATTTAGTAAGTCCATCGTAGTTGGAGCTATAACCTCAAAATGAAAGTTCCTACCGAGAGTTCCCAAAATACACATTTAAAAAAAAAATTATCGCAAATTTACACTACATAACAAACGTGTGTTTGAAATTCTCTGAATACTGTACACCAATGCATTTATCTGTGATGTAAAATAAGTGTATATAGCTGATAAATTGCTATATACGTACAAAAGTAGTCCATTTTTAAACATTCATTAAAAAACGAGACAATGTTTAGTGCGCAAAGTACACTACGCAACACGACAGTTTCGTCATTAAAATTTTCGTCGATTTGCTTTACAAGTTGAAAAGGTGAACAATAAATTCTAAGGATCATTTTAGTTAAATACGTTCAGATTATGAAAGTAAACAGACAAATTTTAGCCAGAGAAGCATAGGTAGTAAAAACTTCAAAAGTACAGAAGCATTAGTAGCCTAATATTTACTTAATTCACTGATGCAAGTATTTGCTTTAGCTGAGCAATCAAAATATTCAAAAGCCTTCTTGCATAATGCTGATTTTCTATATTTCTATGTATGTTTTTTTTTTCAAGTTATAAAATAAAAAATCACAAGTCGACAAGTAATTCCGCCAACGTTGACTAAGACACAAGAGGTATGCCATTACTGTATTTTGGGTCTAGCCCCCCCCCCACACACACAAAATCCATCTCCCCCGGAAAACTCTCCTGTGGAATTATCCCCCAGATAATTCCTTCCGTTTCCCCCAAGCACATCCGATAAAAATTTTGATATAGCCATTTGTTCAAAATAGTCCAAAGTTCAAAAACCATACCTCTGGGTTTGACAACCCCCCTTCCTGCCCCCAGGGCAAAGGCTGTAAGCTATGCAAGTTACCCATTGTTCAAGATATAATGTTTTTTTTATGGGAAGGGTGGTCCTTCAAACTTTGAAGGGGGCAGATTCCTCAAAGAGTGAATTTTAATGACAAAACAGCCTAACTCTCAATGAGCCTTCAGTACCTGAAGGCTCAATGAGGAGGTAGAAATTGATATTTCAGTCACCTGTCAACCCAATTTCAATCCATCTTTCATATCTTAATTCTACGACTATTTTCCTTAGTTCTGCCCTAGGAATGACATATGGACGGATAATAGACAGACTTGTCTATCAACAAATGAAATGCCATCATTTTTACACAATCCTAAAAAGCCCTTCTCCCAGATTTGCCTCTCAATCACTTGGACTATCTGTCTTGGCTTTTTTACAATTAGCCATGTCTTGATGCCTGCAAAATACTTGATTTTAATCCCAAATCAACAAATATCCGTTGATTTTGATTTGAAATCAAGTATTTTGCAGGCATTAATCCCTCTTTACATCTGAGAATATTTTTGATCCGACCATAGAAAATCGAACCTTTCGAAGTTTACTTGCCAACGACAGAACAGAAACTCTTTCTGTTCTGTTGTTGGCAAGTAAACTTCGAAAGGTTCGATTTTCGTTGGTTTCTTTTTATTTTCTTTCTTTTTTGTTTAGCACTGATGACGACTCGGTGGAGGTCCTTGTCGAAATATTTGCTTAATTCTTCTTCTTCATAGTACGCCACTGGCTGACAAAATCCTCGTTTTTCCACCTTTTTTGATTATATTTTTCATTTTGTTATTTTCTTTCCTCTCTGAGTTTCATTTGTCATGTATAGCCAGTATGGTCTTAGAATGTATTTACATTAAGCTAATACATAAAATTAAACTAAATAAAACTAATAGAAAAAAAATTAAATTAAAAAGCGTAACAATAAATAAAACTTATCAATAAACTAATAAAATCTATAAATAATATATTCACAATAAGTTTCAAGGAAATTAGACTTTGCCTGATTCCGAAAAGCGGTATGTGAATTTCACTGGGGAGGGAAAAGCAAAATTGCTACTTTATCCGTGTTTAAAAAAGCCTTCGGAATAAAATTTCTTAATTATTTTATCAGTTTTTAAGGTAAAACAAGCTCAATTGTCATATCAAAAACTCAAAATACCAGCTGTTTGTACTTTATATTACCTCCTGATATAACAGAACCTCCAACTTGAATATTTTAATTATCTTATCAGCCTTCAGGATAGAAACAAACTCAATCTTGATGTCAAAAATTCAAAAATATAACTATGTCTGCATTTTATACAACTTCCTAGTAAAACAGAACCTCTGAATAAAACCTCTGATAAGATAATTCTTATCAGCCTTCAAAATAAAAACAAACTGAATTTTGAGGTCAGAAGCTCAAAATTCCTATATATCTGTATTTTACAGAACCTCCTAATAGAACAGAACCTTCATAATAGAACCTCTTAATTGTCTTTTCAGGCTTCAGGATAAATAAATTCAATTTTGTTTCATTCAAAATCTGAAAATTCTATTAAGCCTGTATTTTATGAAACCTTCTAATAGAACCGAACCTTCTGAATAGAACCTCTTATTTGTCAAAACAAACTCAATCTTGATTTTAAAAATTCAAAATTCCAGCTATGTCTATATTTTATACAATCTCCTAGTAGAACATAACCTCCTGAATAGAACCTAAGGATTTTCTTGTCAGACTTCAGGATAAATAAAGTCAATTTTAATGTCAAAAGCTGAAAATTCCATTATGTCTGTATTTTATAGGACCTCCTAATAGAACAGAACCTTCTAAATAGAACCTCCCATTTGTCTTGTCATCCTTTAAGATAACATATGCTCCGCTTTGATGCTAAAAGCTCAAAATTCCAATTTTTTTAGTACTTTATTGAGCCTCGTAATGGAAAAGAACCTCTGAATAGAACCTCCTAATTAAACAAGTTCAATCTCTTTGTCAAAGGCATGTAATTCCATCTATGTTTATATTTTATAGAACCTCGCAATAGAGCAGAACCTCCAAATAGAACCTTTTAATTATCTCAGGATCTAAACAAGATATAGATAAGTAGATTAAACTAATCGATCTACTGTCCTTTTTAAAGGATAAACTATAAATAAGTCTTTGACAGAACGTGTCATATTGAATTACCGCTTTTTAACTAGCATAGCCATTGTGTCCCAATGGTGTGAAGTGTATTTCTCTACTATAGCCTAAAGTCATATTTGTAGAAGGTAGATGAAGTGCTTTCAATTTTGATACATTAGAGTCCAAAATATAAGAAAAAAAGAAAATATATGAAACGGAAAAGAAAGGAGCATGGTAGTGAAAACAAAATTAGTAAACAATGCTTTTAACCCACCAGCTTAATATATATGCATATATATATATATATATATATATATATATATATATATATATATATATATATATATATATATATATATATATATATATATATAATATATATATATATATATATATATATATATATATATATATATATATATATATATATATATATATATATATATATTATATATATATATATATATATATATATATATATAATATATATATATATATATATATATATATATATATATATATATATATATATATATATATATATATAATATATATATATATATATACTATTATTATATATATACATCACTATTATATATATATATATATATATATATATATATATATATATATATATATATATTATATATATATATATATATATATATATATATATATATATATATATATATATATATATATATATATTTGATAAGTCATGTCCTGGAGGCATATATGGGTCTTATGGAAGGGATGCTCGTATTAACTTCAAAGAGGAATCATTTGATTGGAAGTTGAAAATTCTAGTTCACTTTTTAAGAGTCGAAAGAGATTGAAGGGCACATAGCCCCCCCCCCCCTCCACGCCTTTTTTTCCTCAAACCCATCCGATAAGAACTTTGAGATAGTTTTTATTTTTAATAGTTCAAAGACCATATAACAAAAACTCAGGGGTCAGCACTGCCCCCAAGAGCCCGAGGGCAGGTGTTGTAAGTTAAGCCCTGGGGGAATATATGGTTCTTATTGAAGAGATGTTCGTAAAAAATTCAGAGATGGCTCATTTGATTGAAAATTGAAAGTTCTAGTTAAGTTTTTTAGGGTCAAAAGAGATTGGAGGGCAACTAACCCCCTTCTCCCCCCACACCCCTTTTTCCCCAAATGTATCCAATAAAAATTTTGAGATGCCATTAAGTTAAAAATTTCTCAAAAATCAGATAACAAAAACTCAGGTGTCGTCACAACCCCCCAGGGCCCGGGGGCATGCGCTGTAAGTTATGCCCTGGGGCATATATTGTTCGTATGAAAGGGATTCTCGTATAAAATTCAAAGAGGGCTCATTTGATGGGATATTGAAAGTTCAAGCTCACTTTTTAGTAGTCAAAAGAGATCCGAGGGTATCTAGCCCCTCTCCCCCCATGCCTTCTTTTTCAAAACCCATCTGATGAAAATTTTGAGATAGACATCTTGTTAAAAGTAGTTCAAAGGTCGGATAAGAAAAAATCCGGTGTCAATAGAACCCCCCAGGGCACAGGGGAAGGTGTTCTAAGTTATGCCTTAAGGGCATGTATGGTTCTTATGAAAGGGATGCTCGTATAAACTTCATAGAGGGCTCATTTGATTGGAAATTGCAAGTTCTAGTTCACTTTTTAAGAGTCAAGAGAGTTAAACTAGCCCCCCCCCCCACCCACGCTCTTTTTTCCCCAAACCCGTCCACTACAAATTTTGAGATAGCCAGTGTTTTGGAAATTTTCAAAAATTAGATAACGAAAACGCCCCCCAGAGCCTGGGGCATAGGTTCGGTAAGTATTGTTCTGGGGGCGTACATGGTTCTTATGAAAGGGATGCTTGTATAAGCTTCAGAGGGGGCTCAATTGATTGGAAATTGAAAGTTCTTGTTCACTTTTAAGAGTCAAAAGAGATCGGAGGGCAACTACTCCCCCTCCTCCACGCCCTAAATGCATCAGATAAAAATTTTGAAATTGAAATTTTGTTAAAAATAGTTCAAAGTTCTGATAACAAAAAATTTTTGCGTTGACAAAGCCTCCCTGGGCCCAGGGGTAGGCGTTGTAATTTATGTCCTGGGGGCATATTAGGTTGTAATGGAAAGGATGCTCGTGTAAAATTCCTAGAGTGCTCATTGGATTGGAAATTGAAAGTTGTAATTCACTTTTTAAGAGTCAAAAGTGATTGGAGGGCAGCTAGCCTCCCCCACATTCCATTTATTTTTTCCCAGAGGCACTTCATATATAAGGGGTCGTCGTATAAACTTCAAAGGGGCTCATTTGATTGGAAATCGAGAGCTCTAGTGCACTTTTTAAGAGTCAAAAGTGATCAGAGGGCAACTGGCCCCCCAAGCCCTTTTCCCCAAATACATCTGATAAGAAATTTGAGGTAGCCATTTTGATAAAAATAGTTCAAAGATCATATAACAAAAACTCCTTTGTGTATGGTCATTTTGTTAAAAATAGTTCAAAGATCAGATAAGAAAAAATCCTGTGTCGATACCCCCCCCCCCCTCCCAGGGCTTGGAAAGCCGTTGTAAGTATTGCTCTGGGGTCATATATGGTTCTTATGGAAGGTATGCTTGTGTAAACTTCAGAGAGGGTTTATCTGAATGAAATTAAAAGTTGTAGTTCACTTTCTCAGAGTGAAAAAAGATCAGAGGCCAGCTAGCCCCTCCCACCCTCCACGCCTTTGGGTGTATCGGATGGATAAACCCATCCGATAAAAATTTCAGGTGACCATTTTGTTAGAAATAGTTCAACCATCAGATATTAAAACTCCAGGGTCGACACAACCCCCCAGGGCCCAGGGATAGGCGTTGTAAGTTATACTCTTGGGATAAATATGGTTCTTATAGAAGAAATACTCGTATAAACTTCAAAGAGGGCTCATTTGATTGAAAATAGAAATTTCTAGTTCACTTTTAAAAAGTCAAAGGAGACCGAAGCTTAATCTAGTCCCACCACGCCCTTTTTCCCCAAACCAATCCGATAAAAATGTTGAGATAGCAATTTTCTTAAAAATAGTTCAAACATCAGACAATAAAAATTCCGAGGTTGACACAAACCCACTTTTTCAATTTGATATTGTTACTTTGATATCACTTTTGATACTTTGATGAATATTTGATTTTTTTTTAAGTTTGATGTAGAAATAAGCAATTTTTAAAAACTTGAAATTTTTGCAATAAAAAACGAACAAAGATTAATTAAAAAAAAAAAATCCGAAAAATAAGTTTTTCAAAGAAAACTAAAGGCCATTTTAAACTTAAGCTCAGCAGATACAAACAACTTTTAAAATTCAAACTCAAAACGACCAGAAATTACTATTAAAGAATAAATGAAACCCACCACAAACAGAAATTAAATCAACAATCATAGCAAAAACATACAACAAGTAATAATATGAATGAATAAAGAGATCTTAAAACGAGTAATGCTTCGATTGAATATGAATATCAAGCTTAAAACTAAAAAAAAATATTTGCCTATTGAAGTGTAAATGAAACTTAAAACGAACAGAAATTAAATAAACAATCAATGCGAACAAACATACAATATATATTAATCTAAATGAATAAATAAATCTTAAAACGAGTGAAACTTAAATTGAATATGCAAATCAAGTTTGAATCGAATAAAAATAACTACAAACAAGAGTTTGGGTATCGTCTCACTGCAGAAGCCTAAAACCTA
This sequence comes from Artemia sinica, assembly GCA_027921565.1. Classification (NCBI taxonomy): domain Eukaryota; kingdom Metazoa; phylum Arthropoda; class Branchiopoda; order Anostraca; family Artemiidae; genus Artemia; species Artemia sinica. Next base: position 8,772,657 of record CM051258.1, on the reverse strand, counting down.
CTGCGTCATTGGCGCTTTGCTGAAAACGAATTATATTACAAATGTTTTCTTTTAAAATTGAAACTCAAAACGACCAGAAATTACTATTAAAGAATAAATGAAACCCTAAACGAACAGAAATTAAATAAACAATCATAGCAAAAACATACAACAAGTAATGATATAAATGAATAAATAGATCTTAAAGCGAGTAATGCTTAGATTGAATATGAAAATCAAGCTTAAGACGAAAAAAATATTTTCCTATTGAATTACAAATGAAACTTAAAACGAACAGAAATTAAATCAACAATCAATGCAAACAAACATACAATAGATATTAATGTAAATTAATAAATACATCTCAAAACAAGTGAAACTTAAATTGAATAAGCAAATCAAGCTTGAAACGAACAAAAATCGCTACAAACAAGAGTTATGACGTCCTTCTCTCACTGCAAAAGTCTAAAACCTACTGCGTCATTGGTGCTTTACTGAAAACTATATGCGTCTTGAACAGTCTTGGATAGTATAAACAACATCGTATTGAATATTTGATGTATAATGATATTAATTATTGATAGATCCATCAGTTCAAGAATTTATTTCACTGTAATTGTATTTTTATTTTCAATGCTGTAAGAACTGGAAAAGAAAATATTTGTATTATAATCCGTTTTCAGTTAAGCGCCAATGACGCAGTAGGCTTTTGGTTTTTATTTACAGTTAGGAAAGGAGGCAGTATCCAAACACTTGTTTATAGGGAAACTATATTCGTCTTTAACAACTTTAAAAAGAGCTAATAAATTAAACTGAATATTTGATGTATAATGATATTAATTGCTGAAATCTCATCAGTTCAAAATGTTACTATAATTTTAATGTTTATTTTCAACATTAAAAACAAAAGAAAATATTTGTCATAAAATTGGTTTTCAGTAAAGTGCCAATGACACAGTAGGTTTTAGACTTTTACAGTGAGAGAAGGAGGTCATACCCAAACTCTTGTTTGTGGTGATTTTTGTTCGTTTCAAGCTTGATTTGCATATTCACTTTAAGTTTCACTCGTTTTAAGATTTATTTATCAATTTACATTAATATCTATTGTATGTTTGTTTGCATTGATTGTTTATTTAATTTCTGTTCGTTTTAAGTTTCATTTATAGTTCAATAGCAAACATATTGTTTTTCGTTTTAAGCTTGATATTCATATTCAATATAAGCTTTACTCGCTTTAAGATCTATTTATTCATTGTTATTATTACTTGTTGTATGTTTTTGCTATGATTGTTTATTTAATTTCTATTCGTTTTGGGTTTCATTTATTCTTTAATAGTAATTTCTGGCCGTTTTGAGTTTGAATTTTAAAAGGTAATAGTATCTGCTGAGCTTAAGTTTAAAATGGCCTTTACTTTTCTTTGAAAAACTTATTTTTCGGAATTTTTTTTTTAATTAATTATCTAAAAGACCCTGCTGTACTAGATGCTCATTTTTAATTTTCTGTTAGACCTGGCATTGAATTTTATCGGAGACGACATGGAGTCATCAACACAGCCAAAACCGGTACAAAAATTCAAAAACTGGGACTCAGGTAGTGTCATCTGACAACTCCGTGCCAGACTCAGTGTCCGTTTTGACTCCGTGTCAGACACACAACTAATTTACTTCAATGAATTGGATTCATCGAAACAGGCACAAAATTAGGAAAATACAGTGAAGTTTTAAAGTACTGAGCACGACAAAATAAAAACATCCTTTTCCGCATGGACCCATCGTAGGTCTATTCAACCTTAAGACAGCAGTTTTCTAAGATTTCTCTGTTGGTTGTTTCAAATTATAAAATTGTGTGCCAATGCCACATTTTTGTCAGTGTTGTCACGTTGAACCGTGAAGACAAACAGGCAAAACTAATAAGTAAAATTTGACAAAGCTTTTTGTTCAGGGAAATTCAGGCATTAGCAATATGCTGATTCCCGGAAACAACTAAATCTTCAAAGTATATCTACACCTTCTTAAACTGTTTGTCGTCATTTTTTACCCTGCTTTTGCTTTTTTTTAACCATTTTCCTTATATTTTAATTTAATTTCTATTCATTTTTTCATTAATTTTAGTTTATTTTAATTTTAAATATAACATTTCTCTTATTTTTGGCTCTTCTCACTACCGAAAACTGCATAGCTCTGTCAAACCTGATGACACTTAACTGATGTCCAAGATTTGCAATCCTGGACATCAGGTAAAATCACTTACCACTAAAAAAAAAAAAAGAAAGAAAAAGTATATACTTAGAACCCTAATACCTGGGAGTTCTCTAAAAGGTGGAAAAACTTACTTGATTACTTTTTATCAGTCATGGGTGCAAATAACTCATCACATTATTCACAAAACATATATTAATAAATCAATTTAGAAATAATTTAAACAGTAATTTTCTATTAAAAAATTAATATAGCCTATGCAAGAAAAAATAAATACAAAAAAAATATATGAAAACATAAAAATGTAAAAACAAATGAAATAAATATTAAAAACTTACGTTCGCAATAACATGTTTACTTCAAATGAAAATGGGGGGAGTGGGCCAGCCACGCTAAAAAAGACGTTTTGTTACATATCTTAGCTCGAAGACTGCCTAAAAAAAAATTTATGTACTATATACACACAGCCAAAGCCATATTTTGAACGACATACATGAATAATATTTAGCTGAAACACATTAGATTAGCCTACATTTTTAAATCCTTTTATTTAAACTTTGTCTGTTAGACGATTTAATCTTTTAAGATGAATTATTCAGAAAATTGAAACCTGTTTAAAGTACGTCATTTATCATATACAAGTAACTACGTCTATTTGGTGGAGAGCTAGGCGTGGTCACGACTTTAACTCTAACAAGAAATAGTTGTTTCTATAAAGTAGTAATCGCTAGGCCTGCGTCAAAGTAAAAGGTGCACAAATTATTTTTTGTGTACAGTAGAATGTTAAAAAATATATATATTAAAAAGTCAAGTAAGAAGATTAGAATAAATTTTTAACAAACCTTTTATCTCCAAACACACTAAAAAGTAAAATGAGCTTTCATCTGCTACCCCAAAAAATTGAAATTGTATTAGGTCTTAAAATGAATGCGTGTTGCTCAAGGCCGTATCCAGGGGGGTAGGGGATTTGAGCCATCCCTATTCAGTGGAATGTTTGTCCGACTCGTCAAAACGTAACAAAAATGCATAAAAACACATTTCTTATGGTTTTTTTTAAGTTTTTGTAACTCCATCCCTGAACAATAATCCTGGATACGGCCTTGGTGTTGCAGTCATGACATATTTTCATATTTTTAAGTGTATTTGGAGATAAACTTGTGTTTTAAATTTTATTTGAAATCTGAGATTGACAGATTACATGTTTATTTAGATCCTTGAATCAGAATAGAGTTTCCATGAAAATTAGTATTGTTTCATTCTCCTGTTAAACTATGAACGTGTTTGATATACTTTTTCATGTCGGACCAAAGTTTAACCCTCTTTTCGCCACCTGATGTACATCTCCAGAGCACCACGTGAAATCAGCGACCCCTTGTGTCGGACAACATGAGATATTATCAAGTGTTCAAGTCTTGAGATGTCATTTCTTCTGTGGTAACAACATCGGGCCGATGATGCACACTTTCGATTTAAGCTCACACTCCCTTATTCCTGAATAGATGGGGTTATTGTACACCATAATTTTGGAAATAATATATAGGAAACAAATTAGACGCTACTGCAATACAATATAAGTGCCAATTTCAACTGTGCAATACATGGCAAATGTGCATGTTTTGCTATCATATCGAGATATCTCTTACCTGTCTTGGTTGTGACCTTATTGCTCTACAAATGAGTTTCTTTCACTGACATTTTGACAGCTTTTCATGCTTAAGAAATGATACATGCTTATCTTGTCATGTAAGTGATTTAATTTACTTTTATTTTTCTTTCTTGCCATCTTGATGACTCCTAGCATTTACAAAGATAACCATGAGAGACAGACCGTAAAATAACGGTTATTGAAATATTTTCACACGTTTTATGCCCCTATCCTCTGTTTCAGTATATTAACTGTATTTCAGTATATACAATTAACTAACGCAATCACCTTTAAAAAATATTGGTCATGGTAACCCTCGCCACATAGCCCCTGGGGTCACCTCCCCTTTAGACGACCTTGGCGCTACTTCTAGTGTCGTCCCTGTATATTTGGATGTTTAATAGTAAAGCAGTGTTAGCATCATTCTCAGAAAAAAAAGGCACTATTCTTTTAGCTGCAACCCACTCGAGAAGTGAAGTTTGGTTAATGCTAATGAAATTAAACAAAATATGATGAAAATGCAATAGTTTAGAAGCAATTTTTGGCTATTTATTTGAACATTAGGGGGATGGGGGTAAAGCATAGCATATACTAAATACGTGACCTAACCTAACCTAGGTACCTTTTTTCCCCCTAAACCCCAATGTTTAAATATTGTAAAAACAACTGTTTGCAATCTCGGCATAAGATTTCTCCGTTGAAAAAACCAGTTTGACTAGTTTCTTTATCATCTTCCCTATACAATAAATCGCGTGGGTTGCAGCTAAAAGACCAGTACCAAAAAATGCCTTAAAGATATCTTTTGGGCTAAGTTTGACCCTAAAACAATGAAGTTCAAGAAACTTTACACTAAAATCAGTTTCAGAAAGAAGAGACGAGTTCACAAAAGTATATGGGGCCCAGTACCAGTATGGCTAATTTTTTATACTTTGGGTCATTGAACGATTCATTGTTATTTTTGGAATAAAAGAGCATTGGGGCACCAATTGAGGGAAAGGATAGGTGGGCAATTTCCCTCTAGTCCTTGAAAAATACAATTTTTTTGGTATTTTCGTTATATTGTAAAAGCCCCCCCCCCCTGAATTTTTAAAAATGAAATTTTTTTGGTATCGTAATAAATTATAGAAACAATCGTTGTCCCTCACCTCACTACATTTTTGTGAATTTGTGAAGGGCGAGGTTTCTTTGACCTCGCTGCACTGGCGTACTACGAGTCAGGCTTTGCAAGCATTATAACCTTCGACTATTACTTGGCAAGCATTATTACCTTCGAAAATTATCGACTCGACCATTTCGGGTTGCCACTGAGCATTTAAAAGAATTAGAAGATTCCCTTGCTTAAAACGCCAAAATTTTAGCTGATATTAAATAGTAATAAAATATACACTCAACTTACTTTTTGAGGGTAATCTTTGACATATATGCCTTGTCAGTTTTTTTTGTGTAGACCCCCCCCCCCCAAAAAAAATTGAGTAAAACCCACATCGAAAAGAAATTCTGGATACGGCCTTACTTCCTTTATTTGTCTGCTCCCCATGTATTTCTAAACGAATGGACAAATAGCTGAAACTTATCATGTACAACCTTTTCTGGTAGTAGAATATCTAAGGTGTGTCTGGGGGTGGGAATGCGGGAGATCTAATATATTCCGCTCCGCTTTATGTGTCTATTGCATGTGTTATTTTTTCCTGGAGGAAGAAGATGAAGAATAAATGGGAATATGTAATTGGAGATAAAGTAGGGAGGAGGGAGATCAGATATTCGTTTTTGAATTATGTATATTATTCGTGACTAAACGTGTCCTTAACTATCTCAAGAGTTTTTTTTTTAATTCAAGAGTAGGTAAAAATCTCTTTTGAGGGGGGGGGGGGCATATCTTAGCATTTCTTCAACAGAAACTGCCTTTTATGTCTCTTAGAAAATCGATGTCAATTTCATATTGGCCTCTTAGGGCCCAAATTCTTTTTTGCAGCAATTTTTTCTTTGACAAATGTATTTAGGCCGTTGGGCACGTAAAGCAAAAGGAACGAGGGTTTAGTATACTTCCACTATGTCTGATTATTCTAATTTTGTCATGTGTATTTAGCTGCATCTAGCTTTTATCAATCTGACGATCAGATTTTACAGATGAAGGAAGGGGGGCTCTATTTTTTGCTTCTATTTGTATCACTCTTAATTTCTCCTAGTTTCATTCATAACTTTTTGAATGTATAGCTAATTTGAATATAGAAATTTTGAATTTCTGGCCTAAAACCTTCAGAATTCATAGTATTGCTGTCATAACAAGTGATGTATGCATAATTTAACACAGTATATTTTTGCATGGTGCTATTTTTATTTTTCACATTTAAGACCAGTTTTAAGGAATTATTCTAATCACAGCCTGTGGCAAAAATATTACAAATGAAGGGGGGCGGAGGAGCTAAGGCTGAGGAAACAGCTTTCTACGTTTGATTTGACGGTTTTCGATCAGCAAATGACGCGAAGTTTCTTATTTTGTTTTCATCTCAGGTTGATAAAGAGGGAGAGAGGGGGGGGGGGGGGGGTAAATTCCCAGTCCAAGTCCACTGTGGTTATTTATATTGTAGTGCGAAAATACTACAAGTCAAGAGGAGGAGGGATAACAAGCCTGCAAAAATGTATTCAATGGGAGGGACAAAGGCTGAGTAAATGGCTTTCGTCATTTGATTTAACGGTTTTTGACCGGAAAATGATGCGGAATCTCCTGATTTGTTGTCTTCTCGTGGAGATAAAGAGGGGGGGGGGGTAATTCCCCGTATGTACTCTCTGTGGATATTCATTGCATTCATACAAAATTTATAATGTGTGAAAGTCCTGAATGCCACTAGATTGTTCAAACGTGATAAAGTATCTACAAGACAGATAACCCAATAAACCCTAACTCTCGTATTTGAAAACTTTCCCCCTAATCACCGAAGAAAGACTGATAAAATGCGACCAAAAGCTTCTTTGGTTTTCAACACCTCTCTGTGTTTTCACACCTTGGTTCTTATTTAATTTTTTTTTTTTTTTTATTATTATTTGAACCCAATTATCCAAGATCCTTTATGGATATTGGCATTTTAACACTAGCTAAAAATAATTGTTCTTTCATTGGTATCTGAGACACATCAGTTCATAAATAATTCTTTCAAATTGTCTTTTATCGTTGGAGGGGTGCATTGTTTGTTTGCTAAATCGATTTTATGCAAACACAGAATTCAATAACCTGTAGCGAGTCTACCCTTTTAATATTTTTGGGTTGACAGGATGGGTATTATATACCCATAGTTTTGTCTCTTATCGCTCTTCTCCATTCATCAGCTGGGAGTTTCTAAGACTATCTGCCTTGAACTTACCCTTAGGATCTGTTGAATATTCCTCTCTTAATCATTGATGATTGACAGGAACTTTAATAGGATCAGCTGAAGATGCAGTTTTATGTCTCAGCTAAGTGAATTCAGGAAAACTTTAATTGCTAAAACATTCAAATGGGACTTCGGATGTTAATTTGAGGCCGGTTAGTGCGTGCTTGTGAAATTAGATGCGACTTAATGGAGCTAAATGAACGATTTTAAAATGGGTGGATAAATTTGGCCACCTAGGGAAAGAAGTAACTCAGGCGCATGCGGAAGGGAGAACCTTTGAGACAATGCCTTATGATTTCTTATATATTGTATGTGATCCTTTTTTATCTGATTTTGTCAAAGTTGGAAGGTGATAAAGGAATTTGGAAGGGGCTGAAACAAGTTACTGCCTGCGTGCAAATAATGACACGAACTAGAAAGAACTAGCAACAACAAATTAGCGCGTTTCTCAATAAAGTGAGGCAACTCTTCATGTAATTAAATAAAAAAAAAAAGTTTTTTCAACTGAAACTAAGGAGTAACATTAAAACTTAAACGGGCAGAAATTGTGTCATATATGAGAAGGCTACCCCTTCATCAATCCTCGCTCTTTACGCTAAAGTCTTAAAGTTCTTAAAAAATAAACTTGATTCAATTTTGACGGCCCTTGTGTTTAAGTAATATTTCATAAAGAATCGTGACTAAAAATCAAACATTAGCTTAAAGAGAGGCGGTTGAGATGAATCAGCCCCCCTCAAAAACATAATCATTTCTGATCGTTATAAGTTTTAATATTGCACCTTACTTTAAATTGAAAAACTTGCTTTCTATTCAATTGCTGACTGTTTTCAAATCATACCTGGAAATCTTCTCTACTTTCCTGTTTAAAATTTACTCTAAAGAATCCCACCCTCGAAACTCTCCTCCCCATGGATATCAAGTCTTTTTACGCTTTCGGTTACTATTGAGCCGATTCACTCCTTAATTACACTTCATTACCACGAACTCTAATAAGGCTTATTCTCCTTCCACCCAAAAGACCAATCCTGCGTAAGTTAAATGGATGAGCGGAACATTGTTATTGCACTCTTCAATGAATATGCATAATTCCAAGCGTGAAGCTCCCCTTCAGGAAGTGCTTCACCACTTGAAGCGTTCTCGGAATGGTCGGGGGATCATTCTTAAGTCCAATTAAAATGTAAGCTAAGTCAAGCCACTTGGCTCATGCCTCATTGTAAAAGGAACTTTCTTTTATTTGGATTCATCACTAGAAAACAAGTTACTGAATTCGCTGTTTTAAAAAAAGAATCACGCTTACTTTTATTTGAATTTTTCGCTGAGAAAGAAAAATCAAACATGAGAGGATGCAATGAAAAAGGAGTTTTCCAACATCAAAATACGTATGTTAAAAATAACGTTAAATGTCAAAAATAAACTCTACTAAAATAGCAACGTTAGAAATGGTGTATCTGAAGAAAGTTCAATTTTCTTAGCCCAAAGTGTTCCATGCTGTTCTTCATCAGCATCGTCAAAATGGAGTGAGCTACAGAGGTTAGGTTGGGATACGACATTTTGATTTCGAAACTGTAGCCTAATGTATCAATGAAACCGTTTAATAGTTATCAATGAACTGTATCAATGAACATCTGTGCAGGGGGCTGTCGCCATCGGCAATCCCTTTACACCCGTCTTCGGTTGCCGTGTCCGTCAAAAACGAGTTTTTCGTGACTGGTTTCCATTGCAGTATATAAAAGAGTCCGTTTAGTACAGGAGTACCAAATAGAGCGCGGGCAGTTGTTTGTTGATTCACCAGAGTATTTCGATAATTTAACTGACTTATATTGTTTAGAAGCCCTCCAGACGAGTCTCATCTCAGAGTGGGAGACATCTACGCAGCGGTCCACATAAGGGAAAATTGGAGGCTACTCACGGACAACCTGTGTACCTCTGGAAGAACTAAGGTCTATGGAAGGCTGTTTTGAATAATCTGTCACCATACTGGTATAAATTCAGTTAAATTTAGATTAGAAGCTTATTCCTGTCTTAGAAATAGTAATATTAGGAAAATGGGACTTATAAGAATGAATCCCGAGCATAAACTATGTCTTGCGAAGATCTGTTCAAACCACTATCTCAACGTCTTCCCTTTTATTTAAGACTTAGAAAATTAAATGGAAGACAGGTCTACTCCCTGTCCTATCTTTGAAAAATATTATGATTTTCCTTAATTTTGGTCAAGTCTGTCTTTCCTTGACGCTATTTTTCTTTGACAGGTTTAAATCCATATTAGGATTTTTTTCTCAAATTCAAGACACATTTTTCAGAGTCCTTTGAAACCTTATAAATTAAGAATTTGCCAAGTTACGAGGTTCAAAAACACATTTCTTGTGTTTGCTATAGATCTGTTAGAGCAAGCTCATCAAAATTTTCAAAGCTTCAATCTTTGAAAAACGAAGAGGTTGAGGTACATGCTTCAAAAAGGACAGTTTGGCGTCTGGAAACATTCCTGAAAGTTTCTTTCACCTAACTCAACTACTCTACAAAAAACAAAAAGCCCCTCATCTAGGATTTCAACTAGATTCATGAATACCTATTGGTTCAGTATGATATAAAATTAGTTTTTGGCTACTAAGCTGTTGGCTACAAAGGGCAGTGGTTTACTCTTTACTAGGATGCAACTACAATTGTAACCATAAAAATGAATGAGGTGCTTTATGCTAATGATGATAATGAATGATAACATGATACGTGATAATGAATGGAATAGCAACTTTATGACATCATCATGACTTTTGGAATCATAAGTCGAGAAAGTTCTTCTCGTGTAAAAAGAGTTACGAGCAATCGCGTGACCGTCGAAATTTAAATAATTCCTGGAAAACTGATTTTGAGTAGATGAACCTTTTGCAATTTTTAGCCCCACATCATCGATTAATGACGTTTGCAAAATCACTAGATATTTCATTATCATTTATTCGTACTTCAAACATAACATTTATTATCCTTTTTCTAATTGAACCTAGTAGCTTTGAATTGCTGTGGCCCAAAACTTGTTTATTCTAAGGAAGGTGCAAAGAGTTGCCCCCTTCCAAAAATCTTATACACAATGTGGCGTTTGCCGTACTTGGCTTAAGCACACAGCCGTTGCGAAAGGATGGTGGACTGGTGGCATTGCAAGATTTACACTAATTAGCGAAGAGTGAGCAGTCCATCCAGAATGTATTTTGATTATGGACGACAAATCCGATAGGAGCTAATAGGTTAGGTAGAATCTGAATACATAATTGTACGTTTTCAGCCTGGTAAATGGCAAACGTGATTATTTAAACTTCATCAATTGACAAATTTGGACTGGTAACAGGATACTTTACCTGTAATTCCAGACCATAAAAAAAAAATACAAAACAAAGTTTTTTTTCCACTTTGATTTACACCTTAAAGAAGAAACAATTACACATCATCGAAGAAAAATTTTCACGAATACAGTTGCATGGTCACTGAGAAATTTGGAGATTTCAAACTCCTTCTCCTCAGGTGGGCAGCTTCACTTACCTTGGTAGTATTATTAGTAAAGATGATGGGAGCAGTGAAGATGTTAAAAGTAGAATAGCCAAGGCTCAGGGTGTTTTTTCACAGTTAAAAAAATTTGGAAGAATAGAAAGATACGTCTGCAAACCATTATTACAATATTAGAAGCTACAGTGGTCAAATATGGCTCTGAAGCATGGACCATCGAAAAGTGGATGGGGATTTGCTAGATGTTTTCCACAGAAATGGCTTAAGGATTGTTTTGGGTACCCGGCTGACTGACCGTATTTCAAACAGTAGGCTCTACGAAAAATGTGGTTCAATACCGCTCTCTAGGGCTATAATGAAAGAAAGGTTGAGATGACTAGGGCACGTTGTGCGTATGAAGAATGACAGATTGCCGTTTTTTTCGGCCAACCGTCTAGGGCTGTTCTTTTCGGCCAACCGTCTAGGGCTAAATGGAAAGCAGGTCGTCCTCGTCTGGGGTGGGAGGACGTCATAAAGAAAGATTTAAAGGAAATGGGAACTTCGTCGGAGGGTGTAAAAAGGGATGCTTTGAATAGATTGGGATGGAGGAGGAGCATGTGTAGCTGTGTTGGCCTCAGGCGGCTTGGTGCTGCGATGAGTTGTTAGTTGTAGAAGTAGTACACAAAATATGCAGCTTTTGGTCATATAATGGTTATACATTCTTGGTCAAAAGAATGTAGTGGTGGATCCAAGGGGATGGTTTTGGGACATAGGCTTCCCAGAAATTAGATAGTTGCACCAATAATTGGGATAGAGGGGTAAAATACGAAAGGGGAGCCCAAGTTTCGATGCCGCCCCCACCTCAAAACATTATTTCGGTACCCGCCCATAAGAGGGCTACGTCACTGCGTGGATGTAATTATATACCAATTTTGGTTGAAAATGGCACAACTACGGATGCCTGTTCAGCTGCTTGAAAATTCAACCCTGTCCATTATCTCTATATGGGTGCCTATTCAGTAAATAGTTTATTTCTTCAAATTCATCGCCCCATAAACTTAACCAAACCAGCCGTGTTCCGATATCACTTTGGCACCATCGTAGAAACCAAAATGTCATTATTGGAGGGCGATAAAAATTTCACCTAGACTCCAAACGTTAAGATCTGTCTAAGTTCGATTAAAGCCTCGTTGAGCCCGGATTTCAATGAAACTTTATCCCAATCTCCATTGTTTTGCCTAAAGAAACCCCTTAGCTGAAGGTGTAGGGTGACACCTGATACCCTGACAATAAGAAGGTTCATGTGGAAATGAAACGGATATCACGCAGATGGTGTGTGAATTAATCAGTGGTGTCTCAGTCAAGTACGTACTCTCATAGCTGCTAGTCTTAGAGTGGTCCTTTGAAAAATAATCTTCACACTATTAGATATAAATAGCCACAGGGGCTGATCCAGGATTTTTTTTGGGGGGGGGCAAAATAGGCTGATCCGATAAACTTGCGTTAGGAGCAAGTTTAATTAACGCAAACTTGCGTTAATTAGGTAAATTACACTACTTCAGGCTACTTTAGGGGGGTACCCCCTGGATCCACCACTGAATAGCCATCGGTTTGCAGTCAAAACTTTTGAATATATTTCTACCACCCATAGAGGTGAATTTAGGAGAGGGCAGATACCCCATCTTGCATAAAAACTGTTTAGTCACCAGCGATTGTAAGTACCTGAATTTTGGTTTAGAACGATTTCGGTTGTATTTCAACAATCAGGCAAATCTTCTCGGGTTCGTAACTTAAACTTAATGTATTTTATATATTTGGACAGCATAAAAGCCAGTTCTTTCGATGTGTTAATTACTATCAATAATTTTTTTTTTAGAGTTTTGGTTACTATTGAAGCCGAGTAGTTCCCTACTTACAGTTAGTCGTCACGAATTGCTCAATTAAGTTATTTGTTAATATGTATGGATATTAATATAATAAGTGTCATTTGCATATTAATATGGGTTTACTTACTTGTGGTAGACTTGATATTCAAATATGATTGCGTTTAACTAGCTATAGGCCCACTTGTATAATTAGCTCTAAATGTTCGCAATCAAGTCACAATGTATAATTAGTTCCTAGGAGGGCTCGTAAAATCAATTTGCATTATGTATGATTAGTTCCTAACTTTCAAATCTAAAATCAAATAAATAACACTGAACAACAGGTACCTGAATCCATCCTACTGAGAGTATTTTTATTATAGAATCAGTCGGTCGTCGTTCCTCACAAACGAGTATGCGCTGCTATTTTCTTTTTGTGCTTCAATTTCAGGAAAAATGTACGAAAGGCAGATGGCGAAACGTATTTTTCATATCTAGGGGCGGGGAGGGACAATTGTTTTTCAACTTTTCTCAATGCAAACGGCAAAACTAATGTATTTTTCAATGAAAATATAAAAAAAGGTATTTTTCAACATCTAGGGGAGGGGTAACAAATATACGTTTTTTTTAAACAGGGTTCATAATAGTAAATAACAAATATAAAAAACATGCTTGCTGGACTTCGTATACCCGTAGGAAGTTTAATTTTTATGGAGAGAGTATATTTGAGTAGGTTGAGGGGGCCATAAGTTCAAGTTCCATTTATTTCCATGAAATAACAATAAAAAAAAAATAATATCCCAAAGGGCTCAATGGCCTGTTATTTTGGAAACGACATAGAATAAATGACTAATGTTAAAACTTGGAATAAGAATATTAACAAAGGAGGTGAAAACGAGAATCATAGGATGTTTATGGATTATCTGTAAGAATATAAAGGACATTTTATAACAATCATGATTATTTGGGGCTCAGGGCTGCATAATATGCCCCTCCCCTGTATGCATGTCTGTGTGCAGTCACGAATGGCAACTTCTTGGAAATCGTTATGTTTGTTATGAAAGCGAAAAGGAAGAAAAATAACCTGAAAATACAAACGTTTTCTGATATAAGCTACTTGGATTTATTCCTGCATTCAAGAATAAAACTGTACTTTTGACAACGTTTCATTGTTTGAAGCGTTTGTCTAACGAATAATAACACTTATTTTTCAAGAGATCTGCTTGTAGATGTGTCGTCAGAAACCTGTTTTTCAGCGTGATGGAGACGGGACAATTATGTTGTTTTCGAAAAAAAATACCCAAAAAGCCATTTTCAGCAAAAATGTCATAAGAATATAGGCCCTACTTTTCTGAATGAAATGAAAAAGTCTGTAAGCCAATCTCATAGGGGCGAATCCCCTCCATCTCCTTGCCTTCGTACAGTTTATGTACACGAGCAGTAAAACCATTCACTGTATTTTTAAGTTCTGGCAAGAGACTTTGACTGACAACAATTTTCTAGGTGGACTGTGGATGGACAGAGCAGCATTCACGCTGTTTTTTGCCTTCTTCTCTTATTTGGACTTGCTTACTGTGATGGTATTAAAGGTAATTACCTCTCTTATATATTATACGCTTAAATCAGGAAAAATTGTAGTACAAAAGACGCATGTTTTGAAAGGAGGGACTGCATATCCGCCTAAGCTAAAGAGATTGTATTTTGCCAACGGCGTAAAATTTTTTTATTTAGGACTTTCATACTGCAATCTCAAATTTTTAATAATTAGCATTAAATCGTTGCGACTATTCCCCACATAATCCATGGTTATGATGATTGGTTGGAAATCGTACATTTGTACAAAATGTCTGTGTATACGAATTTAGAGGGGTTGGCCTGTCGGGGAAATCGATTCTTATCACAGATTGGATGTCCATACATGACTCAGATTTTCAACATTAGCCTCAGGTTTGTAATCACCAACTTAAAAAATAATTATAAATTAATCTTACTGAAAATCAAACACCATCTGTAAAATCTGTGTTTTGATACAGGACAGTTATAGTGAGATCTCGAGGATTCTTAGCCATTAAGATTTAACCATTAAGGACAATACCGTAAATAAAGTTCGTATGATCATAAAAGCAACGAAGGGTAATGCAACGCAAAATTATTTCAAAGCACTAAAATTTAGGTGAAACTAAAGCAATGTCTCTGTATATAATTTAAAGCAAAGCAAATAACAATGAAAAATTATGCCTACAATTAAATACATAAAAATGAAGAATATATTCATTAAAATACGACAAAGACTGTTTTATTGTTTGTTTTAGTTTTAATTTTTAATGTGTTTTTAATCAGCAACATGCTCAGGTGTATAAGCATCAAGCAGAAATACGTACATATATGGCTATTTCTGTGAAAGACTGGGGTGTGTGTTTTGGAAAAGACATAGGCCCCTGGCCCTCTAATTAAGCATACCGAAAATCCTAGATTCTCTTTGATTCAAATAAGTGTTGCGTGCACGTAATTTTTGAAATTTGTTCTTAACATCTGTTGACTCTGCAAATACGCTTTTTTTGAAAGAAAAAAGATGGAGAAAAATGAACTAGATTACATTGCTCTGGACCCCTTCACCAAACCCCTGGGGTTACCATATCACATTCAGAGGCATAACTGATCGTTTTAAAATTCATCTTGAAATTTTTTCTAAGTTCATGTGGGGTCTTGGGGGTGTTCAAAATTGGCAGATGGACCTTCAGTCAGCTTAGGCACGCCGATTTCTATAATCCATTCTAAATGATGAGATAATAAAAGAAGAAGAAGAGGGGAAAAGGATGGGATATAGTTATACCTGTTAAACTTATTGTTTATGTGGCCTTTTCGCGTAATCGGGATTTCTTGTCCCTTGGATCAAACGAATCATTCTGTCTCCAGGGGCACATTGTTGCAACTTTCAACCGTTCTGATTGAAATGGTTATCTTGACATTTTGATTCAATGCCCTCTGGAGCTTCGACATTGCCAATGGGTATATGGCAAGTAGTGTTTAGGTTAACCCAAATCGGTTTTAGCCCATAAAATGAGAATTAGAGTTCGTAACATTTGATTGAATAAACCCTCTCCGAAGTTTCCACGATGATCTATTCTGTAAGATGAAGCAAGACGAAAAACAGGTGGAAAACGCATCATTCTTTACCAAGTTAGCGCTGTGTCTGAACTATTTTTATATTGAAAAAAAAAAGTAATTAAGGTGTATGTTCCCCCTGAAACAAGCAATTTTCGACTAGCCTTCAGCTGTAACTTGCATCAAAAGGACAAAATGCTTGAATCACTGGATTTACTAGTCTCATATCTATCTATTCACTGAGCCAGAATTATTATATTACTTAGGAATCGCCTTAGAGAAGTATCCAGAGTTGCATAAAAATCAGGAAATATGTTTTTTTCAACTATTTTAACCAATTTTCAACATTTTTTTTCGACGCATCAAAACTCTCTACACCAAATTTCTAGAATTTTGTTCAGTAGATAGATAGAGCCTAATATCAGCTATGGAGAGATAGTAAAATGTTTCTCTATCAATGATAAATTAAAACCGTAGGAGAAAGGAAAAACAAAACACCGAAACTTGTACAGCGAAAGCTTTGACTGACACTTGAATGATCTAATGTAGCTCATTATTTGGCATTTGAAAAGTTAGAGTTCAAACATGAAGTTTGTCCAAAATCAACGGAAAACTGCAGTAAACGGCCACAGGAAAAAGTTTTTGTCTTTTATATTTCGGCAATAACCTCCACTAACCCGTCTTCAGTGTTAAAACAAAGAAGAAAACTAACCTTTTGAAGTAAACTCAAACATAATAGGAGAAACACTGAATCAAACAAACAAAAAAAATAAGCTACTATAAATGGAAAACCATTCACCAATTAGATTGGGCAAGAATTCTTTACCTAGCGATTAACTTAGCTTGCCTACTAGACCCGATTTGTATTAATATTACGGTTATATGATCTTAAGTTAAGCTGAGGAAAAATGTTACTTGAACTTTTAATGGTAAGTTATTGCAAATTGGGCTTATAGGAATATCTCCATTAAAGCGAGGGGTATTTGTTAAATTTCAATTGTTTCCCTAAAAGACTGTAAATGGCAAATGGCTTAACACAATCTTTTAGGAAGGCAATTGTAATTTAAAAATAACAAAAAGAATACTTTGTTCTGTTTGTCATACGTTATATATACCATAGGTTATATGCGTGATTTATGTCAACATACAAATTTTAAATGTTATTACTGGTATACACATTTGTATATACTAAGTTAGTGTTTTTGGTATAGATAGATATTGATAGATATTTATTGCAATAAAAGCCGCTTTGGGCCATGGAAAAAAAAATGGAAAATCACACAAAATAAAAGCACATGATTATAACACTCATAGCAAAATATAGTAGCCTACATAACAATAACAACGCAAAATTATAAAATAAAACAAAAGCATAATAAAGCACACATTACCATTAAACTAACATGCATAGATAGATGTATGTTACATCTATCAAGGGCCATGACCACAAAAAATAACAAACAAGAAAACAACTTTCACACATACAACAATAATTTCAACACTCACCTCACCCCCCTTACAAAAATCTATCTCTATGTGACATACCCAATTTTATATATTTTTCTATCATTCTTATTGTCCCATAATTTATTGATCCCATTACTGAAAGCAACCACTCAGTTGTCCCCACATTACCAAAAAATAATTCTTTCCTTAGATCCTGTAATTCGTGACAAAGGGATTATAATGCAACTGCAAATGAAACAGTTCAGCTTCATTGAAGTTGAACTGTTATTGGCTAAACTTTTAATAAACTTCTCAAGCCATATCTAATTGCCCACCTGCTCAGAATGATATTCATTATATAATGTTGCTACATGTTGCTTAATGACCCCCAACGAAGAATAACACATTGGTAATTTGAACTGTTAGAAGCGAAAATTAAGGAGATTGAAGCAAAAGTTAAAGCACATTTATTCTGTCAACTTCATTTTGTCGTTTCCATTCCATTAAGAACGTCCTCTAAAATAAAAAATGCCCATAAATTATCACCTTCCTTTAGGCACGATATCATTTTAATTGATTTATCTCATCCAAATCGACTCTTTCATCTGGAAAAAATTTATGTCAAAATAGCAGAGACGCTCTTTACAGAAAGATTAGAAAATGAAAAATGTGTAGCGTTTCCAGAGAGTAGTACTATAATGAAAGAAGTGGATACTTTTTTTTAAGACACAGTTGCCAGACCTGACGTATGGGAATGGCACCACCAAGAGATTTCGTCAAAGACAAAGAGAGGGATTACTGTCCTTTAGTTCAGTGTAAAATTTTGTATGCTTTAATTGCACTGCTTTACATTTGTGACGTCAATAGTTGCATTTTTTTAGGCAATTGCAATATTTTTTAAGCGTATTTATGAAACCGAATAACCCCATGTGTTTTTACCTGTTGTTTAATTTTGGGTTAATAAAAATAACGCTGAAACTTTCTGAACCATAATATCTTTTAAAAGGAAAGTCTCTGTTTCTCGTTGGCTTTGTGTTGAAATTAGAACTCGTGTCATTGATGAATTAAAGAGCCATTAAGGTGATCCAGTATTTAAAGAGATCATCCTGCATCGTCCATTATAACCTCTTTTAGTTTGTCTGGCCAAACTATATAGAATTGATTGGCCGGTCTTCCAATAACTTGTAGATCTTTGGTAATAGACCCGAATAAACGAAAAACTATTGGAAGCCGACACCTAATTTCCCTGAATTCTCAGAAAAATCTATTAACTTCTCGCGTTTTGTGTCGGAGCTAGAAATGTTTAGTTTTAATGAAACTTACATCATCAGAAAGTGTGCATTCTGTTTTTTGATTAAACAGATCAGAATTTTCTTTTTAAAGTTCAGAAAGGGCAGTCCTTAAAATATTCTAGTATGCCTGTTTGGAAAACACTATAAATCAATTCAAAAGAATTATCATTGGAGCAATTGAGCCGCTCAAGGAATTCCCTGTGGTGTTACCCGTTTTGATTGACAGGCTCGCCGTCAAAAGACACGTAAAATTCCACTGCCTCTTCAGTCAAATTTCACAGTCGAACCGTCTGATAGTCTAAGCGGGCGAGCCTATTTGGTTTAGGTCCCTTATTCACCTGTGAAGCCAGACAAATTCAGTTTTCTGATTTTTCATACAAATCCATAGGACATTGTCCGTCATGAGTCAACCCAAAAATCTTGATCATCCCCATTGCAATTCCAGTAGGCAAAGCTCATATAATAAGAACAATCTCAGTTGCTCAAATGTGTTCAAAGTCCTGTGGACATGGTAAGCCATCAATCTTTGAAAACCCTGTATTTGGGATCTCCAATTGCCTTCAAATGACTTATAGACCATTTGAATTACCCTTATTCCATGAGTATATACCTTTGTTCTACCTTAGGATGAATGGATGATAGACTATCAATCAACAGGTAAAATTGCATCATTTTTAGACAATTCTAAAAAAAGCTTATGCAGGCTTTGCCTCTCACTCACACTATCTGTTAGCCATCTACCACAGTATCCACCAATTAGCCATGGACCTCAACTTATTTATCACATTCCACCAACTTAATTTTAATTCAAGCTAGCTCTCAATGGTAGCAAGTCTCCTGAGAAAATTTTAAATGGACCATTGTCTTTGTGACTGCTAGCCGACGCTGAGGTTTGTAAAATTATTTTTAGGTATTGCATCCGCTTAGATATTGTACTTCTAATAATGATTCAATTTCCATTTTTGGAACCACCTCTAGATTCTTACGATTAGTGTGTGTATGCCTCGTAGGTTTTACTTAGTAACCAGTGGACCCTATGTCATATCTTCGTGGAGGGGGGGGGACTTACCCACTACCCACCGTTTGCTTGGATGAAGATGTTAAGCAAAGATGTACAATTCGGATGCTGAAGGGGTGGCAGTTCCCCTCTTTACGTGAAAATGT
The DNA here is from genome assembly GCA_027921565.1 of Artemia sinica. Taxonomy (NCBI): domain Eukaryota; kingdom Metazoa; phylum Arthropoda; class Branchiopoda; order Anostraca; family Artemiidae; genus Artemia; species Artemia sinica. Next base: position 8,753,120 of record CM051258.1, on the reverse strand, counting down.
TCAGACTGTTAAATACAATATTATATTTGCCTGCCCAGAGTTCAAGGGCTGATGATCATTCCACAAGATAAATATTTGTGTTTGAAATTCCCAACCACTAAGGGTAAAAAAAAATATATATATTCAAGCAACTTTACTACTGTTTTCGCGCAAGTCACACGAGATAAATTTCAATCAAGAACTGTGCTTCATGCTTTTCAGCAATTCGGATTTTTTGCTCTATGTTTTTTGTATGTTCAAAGTTGCATAAATCTATATTCAAGGTTATACATGTTTAAGATTGTACATATACATAAATCTATGTTTAAGGTTTTCAGTTTTTCTTTTGTCTTAAAGCAAAAAGCGACAAATGATTATGATGCTAGAGGCAACAAAAACTCAATTTAAAAATCCCTTTTTAACTTCCAGAAGACCAGCAAGGATTCTTTATGTACATAAAGAGTTTCCAGTAACCATTTTTTATTCTGAACTAGACGTTGCCTTTGAATTAAAAAAAAAACCTCCTAAACGGGTGGATACAGAATTAGTACTTGGGGGATGCACCAAAGAACTTGACTTCCTTTTTTGGTGTTATTCGCTTCTGCACCCGTGTAATTACTATAACTCTCGACGTTCTGGGGGGCATCTGCCCCTAAGACCATTCGCTTGATTCACCCTTGCTCTTTTAGACTTCGTTTCCCTCATCAAGAAGAGTATGTTTTAGATCTTTGAGCAAGACATTTTTACTGATGAATCTTACTGATTTTTACTGATGTAACACTGATTTTACTGAAAAATTATATTTATTGATTTTACTGATACAATTTTACTGATGAAAAAGTACGGAACACTAGATTAATATTGTAATAGTTTCTTAATGGCCATTTTTTTTTTTTTTTAGTGCCCGTTTAAGCATAAAAAAGGTCACAATTGACTGATTGTGGTAGTTTTTCAATCAGTCAAAATTTTGATTGGTTTTCCAACAAATCTTAGTTTTTTACTAATTTTTTTTTAATTCAGGGCCACCTCACATTGTCAGTTCATATGAAAAGCGCCAAATTTTCAAATATGGTGACCAAATAAAGCTTGATTGTCCTGTCAAAGGGTATCCCATGCCTATCATAAACTGGAAAAAGGTAAGTTGTAGTGTGCTTTTGTTTTAATCTTTGACTGATTTTTCGTACCTTTTGGTGTTCTTTTTTCATATTGATATCTGTATTAATCCATTTGACTCTTTAAATTATGTATTCTCCTTATAAGCCCTTGTTACTACTTAATCATGAGTTTGGCGTTGGCCCCCATCCCTTTTAAAGGTTTGTCTTATTTTTGCTATGAAATCATAGGCAGCGCGCTAGCGCTGCCTAAGTAAAGAACGATGTGGGCATAATGTGTTGTGTTTTTTTTTTTGTTTTTTTTTTTCCATACCCGGGCTCTTCCTATCGAAGGAGTCGTCGTAGAAACTTCGAAAAGGGCTCATTCGATTGGAAAATGGAATTGCAATTGCCCTTTTTAATAGTCGAAAGGGATAGGACGGCAACTAACCCCCCCCCCCCCCCCACGCCCATCATTCCCCAAACACGTCTAATCAAAATTTTGAGATAGCCATTTTGTTCAGCGTAGTTGATTTCCAGATAGAAAATATGTTTTTAAGGAGGACACTCCCCCACATCCCTCAAGGCAAGGGTGTTAAGTTATGCCCTGGGGGCATATAAGGTTTTTATAGAAGGCAATGTTGTAGAAACTTCAAAACAGGCTCATTCAATTGTAAACTCAAAGCGCTAGTACCCTTTTTACTAGTCGAAAGTGATTGGATGGCTACTAACCCCCCACGCCCATCATTCCCCCAAATACATCCAATCAAAATTTTGAGATAGCCATTTTGTTCAGCGTAGTTGTTTTCCAGATAGAAAACATGTTTTTTGAGGAGGACACTCCCCCACAACCTTCAGGGCAAGGGTTTTAAGTTATGCCCTGGGGGCATATAAGGTTTTTATGGAAGGCGTTGTCGTAGAAACTTCAAAACAGGCTCATTCGATTGTAAATTTAAAGGGCCAGTGCCCTTTTTAATAGTCGAAAGTGATTCAAGGGCAACTAGCCCCCCCCCCACCCATCATTCCCCCAATCACGTCTAATAAAAATTTTGAGATAGTCATTTTGTTCAGGGTTGTTTATTTCCAGATAGAAAACATATTTTTGAGGAGGACACTCCCCCACAACGCTCTGGGCAAGGGTTTTAAGTTATGCCCTAAGGGTATATAAGGTATTTAAAGAAGGCGTTGACGTAGAAACTTCAATAAAAGCTCATTCGACTGGAAATTCAAAGGGATAGTGCCCTTTTTAATAGTCAAAAGTGATTCAAGGGCAACTAGCCCCCTCCCCCCAAACCCATCATTCCCTCAAACACTTCGAATAAAAATTTTGAGATAGCCATTTTGTTCAGGGTAGTTGATTTCCAGATAGAAAACATATTTTTGAGGAGGACACTCCCCCACAACCCTCAAGGCAAGGATTATAAGTTATGCCCTGGGGGCATATAAGGTTTTTATTGAAATCTTTGTCGTAGAAACTTGAAAAAGGGCTCATTCGATTTGAAATTCAAAGGACTAGTACCCTATTTAATAGTTGAAAGTTTTGGAAATTAGGTCTTTACGGATGACAACCCCTCCCTCCACAACCCTCAGGGCAAGGGTTTTAAGTTATGCCCTGGGGGCATATAAAGTTTTTATGGAAAGTGTTGTCGTAGAAACTTCAAAAGGGCTCATTCAATTGAAAATTGAAGGGGCTAGTGCCTTTTTCAATAGTTGAAAGTGCTTGGATAGCAACTAACGCCCCTCTCACGCCCACCATTTTCCCAAACACATCGAATTAAAATTTTGAGATATCCATTGTGTTCAACGTAGTTGAAAGTTCTAGAAATTTTGTCTTTTAAAGTATGATAACCCCCTGAGAGCCCTCAGGGCAAGGGTTTTAAGTTATGCCCTGGGGGCATATAAAGTTTTTATTGAAAGCGTTGTCGTAGAAACTTCAAAAGGCCTCATTCAATTGGAAATTGAAAGGGCTAGTGCCTTTTTGAATAGTTGAAAATGATTGGATAGCGACTAACGCCCCTCTCACGCCCACCATTTTCCCAAACACATCGAATTACAATTTTGAGATATCCATTGTGTTCAACGCAGTTGAAAGTTCTAGAAATTTTGTCTTTTAGGATGATAACCCCCTCAGAGCCCTCAGTGCAAGGGTTGTAAGTTATGCCCTGGGGGCATATAAAGTTTTTATTGAAACCGTTGTCATAGAAACTTCAAAAAAGCTCATTCGATTGGAAATTCAAAGGGCTAGTACCCTTTTTAATAGTTGAAAGCGATTGGAGAGCAACTAGCCCCCCCCCCCCCCACATGCCCATCATTCCCCCAAACACATCCAATCAAAATTTTGAGATAGCCATTTTGTTCAGCGTAGTTGATTTCCAGATAGAAAATATGTTTTTGAGGAGGACAGTCCCCCCGAACCCTCAGGGCATGGTTTTAAGTTATGCCCTGGGGGCATATAAGGTTTTTGTAGAAGGCGTTGTCGTAGAAACATCAAAACAGGCTCATTCGATTTGAAATTCAAAGGACTAGTACCCTTTTTAATAGTCGAACGGGATTTGAGGGTGACTAAACCCCCTCTCACGCCCACCTTTTCCCCAAAGACATCCAATCAAAATTTTTAGATAGCCATTTTATTCAACGTAGTTGAAAGTTTTGGAAATTGGGTCTTTACGGATGACAACCCCTCCCTCCACAGCCCTCAGGGCAAGGGTTTTAAGTTATGCCCTGGGGGCATATAAAGTTTTTATGGAAAGTGTTGTCGTAGAAACTTCAAAAGGGCTCATTCAATTGAAAATTGAAGGGGCTAGTGCCTTTTTCAATAGTTGAAAGTGCTTGGATAGCAACTAACGCCCCTCTCACGCCCACCATTTTCCCAAACACATCGAATTAAAATTTTGAGATATCCATTGTGTTCAACGTAGTTGAAAGTTCTAGAAATTTTGTCTTTTAAAGTATGATAACCCCCTGAGGGCCCTCAGGGCAAGGGTTTTAAGTTATGCCCTGGGGGCATATAAAGTTTTTATTGAAAGCGTTGTCGTTAGAAACTTCAAAAGGCCTCATTCAATTGGAAATTGAAAGGGCTAGTGCCTTTTTGAATAGTTGAAAGTGATTTGATAGCGACTAGCCCCCCCCACGCCCTTCATTCCCCCAAACACATCCAATCAAAATTTTGAGATAGCCATTTTGTTCAGCGTAGTTGATTTCCAGATAGAAAATATGTTTTTGAGGAGGACATCCCCACAACCCTCAGGGCAAGGGTTTTAAGTTATGCCCTGGGGGCATATAAGGTTTTTATAGAAGGCGTTTTGTAGAAACTTCGAAAAGGGCTCATTCGATTGGAAATTGCAGTGGCTAGTGCCCTTTTTAATAGTCGAAAGTGATTGGAGGGCAACTAGCCCCCCCCATGCCCATCATTCCCCCAAACACATCCAATCAAAATTTTGAGATTGCCATTTTGTTCAGCGTAGTTGATTTCTAGATAGAAAATATGTTTTTGAGGAGGACACTCCCCCACAACCCTCAGGGCAAGGGTTTTAAGCTATGCCCTGGGCACATAAAAGGTTTTTATAGAAGGCATTGTCGTAGAAACTTAAAAACAGGCTCATTCGATTAGAAATTTAAAGCGCTAGTACCCTTTTTAATAGTCGAAAGCGAGTAGAGGGCAACTAGCCCCCCCATGCCCATCATTCCCCCAAACACATCCAATCAAAATTTTGAGATAGCCATTTTGTTCAGCGTAGTTGATTTCCAGATAGAAAATATGTTTTTGAGGAGGACACTCCCCCCCCAACCCTCAGGGCATGGTTTTAAGTTATGCCCTGGGGGCATATAAGGTTTTTGTAGCAGGCGTTGTCGTAGAAACATCAAAACAGGCTCATTCAATTGGAAATTCAAAGGGCTAGTAGCCTTTTTAATATTCGAAAGTGAGTAGAAGGCAACTAGCCCCCCCCCACGCCCATCATTCCCCCAAACACATCCAATCAAAATTTTGAGATAGCCATTTTGTTCAGCGTAGTTGATTTCCAGATAGAAAATATGTTTTTGAGGAGGACATCCCCACAATCCTCAGGGCAAGGGTTTTAAGTTATGCCCTGGGGGCATATAAGGTTTTTATAGAAGGTGTTTTCGTAGAAACTTCGAAAAGGGCTCATTCGATTGGAAATTGGAATGGCTAGTGCCCTTTTTAATAGTCGAAAGTGAATGGAGGGCAACTAGCCCCCCCCCCCCATGCCCATCATTCCCCCAAACACATCCAATCAAAATTTTGAGATTGCCATTTTGTTCAGCGTAGTTGATTTCCAGATAGAAAATATGTTTTTTGAGGAGGACACTCCCCCACAACCCTCAGGGCAAGGGTCTTTAAGTTATGCCCTGGGTGCATAAAAGGTTTTTATAGAAGGCATTGTCGTAGAAACTTAAAAACAGGCTCATTCGATTAGAAATTTAAAGCGCTAGTACCCATATTAATAGTCGAAAGCGATTGGAGGGCAACTAGCCTCCCCCCCCCATGCCCATCATTCCCCCAAACACATCCAATCAAAATTTTGAGATTGCCATTTTGTTCAGCGTAGTTGATTTCCAGATAGAAAATATGTTTTTGAGGAGGACACTCCCCCCAACCCTCAGGGCATGGTTTTAAGTTATGCCCTGGGGGCATATAAGGTTTTTGTAGAAGGCGTTGTCGTAGAAACATCAAAACAGGCTCATTCAATTGGAAATTCAAAGGGCTAGTAGCCTTTTTAATATTCGAAAGTGATTGGAAGGCAACTAGTCCCCCCCCACGCCCATCATTCCCCCAAACACATCCAATCAAAATTTTGAGATAACCATTTTGTTCAGCATAGTTAATTTCCAGATAGAAAATACATTTTTGAGGAGGACACTTCCCCACATCCCTCAGGGCAAGGGTTTTAAATTATGCCCTGGGGGCATATAAGGTTTTTATAGAAGGCGTTGTCGTAGAAACTTCAAAACAGGCTCATTCAATTGTAAATTCAAAGGGCTAGTACCCTTTTTAATATTCGAAAGTGACTGGAGGAAAACTAGCCCCCCCACGCCTATCATTCCCCCAAACACATCCAATCAACATTTTGAGATAGCCATTTTGTTCAGCGTAGTTGATTTCCAGATAGAAAATATGTTTTTTAGGAGGACACTCCCCCACAACCTTCAGGGCAAGGGTTTTAATTTATGCCCTGGGGGGATATAAGGTTTTTATAGAAGGCGTTGTCGTAGAAACTACAAAACAGGCTCATTCGATTTGAAATTCAAAGGGCTAGTAACCTTTTTAGTAGTCGAAAGTGATTGGAGGGCAACTACCCCCCCCCACGCCCATCATTCCCCCAAACTTTATTAGTGACCTTAGGGTAAGGGTTGTAATTTATGCCCTGGGGGCATATAAGGTGTTTATAGAAAGCGTTGTCGTTTCCAAAAGTGCTCATTCGATTGGGAATCGAAAGGCCTGGTGCCCTTTTTAATAGTCAAAAGTGATTGGAAGGCTTTACATTTTTATAGTAAAGATCGATGTGGGTATAATGTATTATTTTTTGCTGTTGTTGTTGTTTAGACCAGGGCACTTCGTATCGAAGGAAATGTTGTGAGAACTTCGAAAAGGGCTCATTTGATTAAAAATAGAAAGGGCTGATGCCCTTTTTAAAAGTCGAAAGTGATTGGAGGGCAACTAGTCCCCCTTCCACTCCCACCCTCCCATTTGCCCATTATGTTTAAAAACTAAATGTTGCCTTAAGATAAATCAAAATGCACTGTGATAATCCTAATTCCCAATAAGGAATCTCAGCAGTATCCCAAGAACGACTGAGGGTATTGTGTTCAAATTTTCGGGGCTACTTCTGCTCTTAAAATTTAACCAAATCAAAATAGCGTAAGTGTAACCAAGCTATCAAAGAAAGTAAACAGATTATTTTGCGAATGGTATCACGTTTTTCATTTCAGGTCAACTAGAGGAGGTATGAAACTAAATTAAACAGTACTATTTGTGTCCTGATTTTTAAAAGGGTGTTTGTTGTTAAAAATTGCTGAAAATTTTTCTCCAGCATACGAATAGCAGGCCAAACTATAAAGTCTTAGAAAACGAAAATATTTAAAGTATTATTTTCTTTTTCCCTGAAAAGACTGTGTCTATATAAAACGAACAGAAATTAATTAAAAAAAACTTTTTCTACAAAATCAGTTTTTCAAAAGAAAATTAAAGAACTCCATTAAACAAAAAAAGAGCAAAAATGAAGGGAAATAATCTACCAAACGTGAAACTACCACAAATCAGCATCGATAAATAAATGAAACCCAAAAAGAACAAAAATTACAATAAATAACAGAGTCAAATCAAAAAGAGCAAAAATTAACATAAGTTGGGCACAAAACCCCTATGCCTTCCCAAGGCCAGAACAAAATTTGCACTTTACTGAAAAAATACAAATGAATGTGCATTGTCAGTTTAATATACATATACTGATATTTAGTAATCAAAATGTTAATATTATTTGATTTATTAAAGTTATAAAAGTAAAAACATTTATATTTTTTCAGTAAAGCGCAAATTTTTTTCTGGCTTTGGGAAGGCACAGAGGTTTTGCGCCCAACTTATGTTAATTTCTGCTCGTTTTGAGTTTGACTCGGTCATTTATTGTACTTTCTGTTCGTTTTGGGTTTCATTTATTTATCGATGGTGATTTGTGGTAGTTTCACGCTTGGTAGATTATTTCACATTATTTTTGCTCTTTTTTTGTTTAATGGAGTTCTTTACTTTTCTTCGAAAAACTTATTTTGTAGAAAAGTGTTTCAATTAATATTTGAGTAGACAGATTTTCTTACGCCGTTAACTTGTTGATAATAAAATTAGAAATATGCACTTTTTGTTGTTTGACCACGAAAGTTCTTAAAGTGACACTATTTACACTACACTCCCCTCACCGAATCCCTGGACCCTCTAATGTGTACAGACTGTTTTTTTTTTCTAAGGTTGTACCACTGCGATTTAGTGGCGCGACATCTCATTTTGGTCCTGATATGGTCTTCTCATAGAATATGTTAAATTTTTCCGATATCTTGTATAGCCCAGGAGCCGTAGGCTAATATTTATTACTTTTCCCCGAAAATCTCAAAATTCAAAGGTTCATTTTCAACTAAACGACGTATCTCGGACCTTTCTATAATTTTTGTGTTTTTCATTCTTTTCTAGAATTTATCCTCCGTATTAAACTTAACATTGTCGTAAACTTCAAAACTTAAAGTGTTTGGTAAAGCCGCCTAGAATTTTTTGAAAAAGTATAGGCCACAAAATATATGCAAAAATACATTTTTCCAAAAGATGATGTGAGACATCTTTTATGGTAGAATTTAACATCAAATCCGAATATGAACTTTACTTTTCAACCAAATAACAACTTTTATTTTTTTTTATTTTTATTTATTTATTTTTTTGTGTGTGTTAATTCAAATTGTATTTAGGCCTACTATGATGACTGATTTTCAGTTTATTTGCTGTTAAGACTGGGGCAGTGACAGTCTTCCTACAAATCCTAAGCCAAGAACCTGCCCTGGTCATCTTCAAAGATTGCCCTCTGTTAAGCCAAACTTTCAGTATAGTTATGAAAGATTAAGTGATTGTGAACGTTTGAAAACAGATAACTTAAGACGTTATCTTTGTAGTTCGGTAAATTTGGCAAAACATATCTGAAAAGAAAAACAGTCC
>CM051258.1:8726842-8739342 GCA_027921565.1 Artemia sinica | reverse complement strand
TCTCTAAGTCTCTTAGTCCCAAGTCTCTAAGTCTCTTTGTTTGCTTCTTTTTTAGTTTCTGATGGTTTTACTGGTTTTCTAAACTTAGGAGGTTGAAACAAGGTGATATTTTGTGCGGTTGAAAACTCTGGTTGTTGACAAATAACAGTTTTTAGGTGCTTCAAACCCGGGAGGGGGGAGGGGGGTGAAGTCTCCCCGTACTCTGAGGAATCGCATAAAAATGCCCATTCTTCGCTGTTTATATTTGAAAATATAAAAATGACGTTTCCATTATGACCTTCCTTCAAAAGTGGCCCCTTCCATCCAAATTTTAAAATTGGCCATGGTTTAAATAGTTGGGGAGCAATATCCCCACATTTTTTCTTTTTTATGATTAGATTTTTGGCAATATAAAATTTTATCATGACAAAAGATTAAATTAAAAAAGGAAATGACAGTAATAAAAAAAAATCTATTGTGTTGTAAGTTATGTTTGTTTGGCAAGTTATTGTTCTTTAATTCAGTTTTCTCTCCTTCTTCTCAGGCTAACCCTTCTGTTTAAGTAATCAACTTTTTAATTTTTTATAAGTCTCGGGCAGTTTTTTGCTACTGTTTAATTTCTGATGAGTTCATTGGTTTTTCTATTCTTAGGAGGTTAAAACGAGGTGACAGTTCGTTTGATTGATAGCCCTAGTTGTTGACAGCTTGCTATTGTTTTTTGCTGCTTGAAAACAATTAGTTTTCAAGGAAAGTGAGAGATTTTAAGTTGAATGCGGAAAAACAGCAAGAATTTCTTGTTTTAAATTAAGACTTTATATTGAAAATAGGTAGGATACAAAGAAACCACAAAGCTTACAGCTCTGTGTCAAATCAAAATTTCTGTTGTGAAGAAAATAAGGAAGAAGGGAAGAGGAGTTCTTTCATTGTATTTACCAACAAATTATAAAAAGGGTTAGTTTAAGGTTAAATATCCTTAAATAAAACTTGAGTTTTGTATTATTTTCAAATATAAAACGATGTTACTACAGAAAGCAAAATATTATAGAAAACAAATGTTAATACTATCATCAGGGTCGTATCCGGGATTTTTTTTTTTTTGGGGGGGGGGGGGAGGGAGCGGAGGGGTATAAAATGATTTTTTGGGGGGAGGGGGCTTACAAAAAAAACTTTAAAAACGCATCAAAAATTTGTTTATACTTATTTTATTTCGTTTTACGAGTCGGACAAACATTTCGGGAGGGGGTTTCAAAACCCCTAAACTCCTCCTGGATATGGCCTTGACTATCAGGGACGTAGGCAGAGAGTCTTGGAGAACAGGATCTGCGGACTTGCGAATTTTCCCGAATTTCTGGGTATTTTTTATTCAGATTATCGAATAAAATTTGTGTTTTTATAGATGACCTTCTCCCTGAAGAGATTCGTCCTTACATGCCTGAATAGTATATTGAAGTTTCCACCTTTCACGTTAACAATATTTTCTCATTTTTGCTGTATTGGTATAGCAAATAAAGTGAAAGATATTAAAAGTTAAACACCAAAAGTCATGGATAAACACCATAAGTCAAACACCATATTAGTCAAGGTAGGGAGACACATATAGGGAGACTTTAATATAGGGAGACAAATCGTATATCCAATAGGCAAAAGGAAATAAAAAAAAAAATAGTTGGTTTGCTTGAAAGATTAAGAAAGTAATCAGTAGTATCGAAATGTTGGTGGGATGGGGGAAATATCTTCTTATATACTCCCCTGTACTATGCACAGATTTATACTCTTAGTTCGCTAGCGCAGTATAACTTTATATTTATGAAACAAACAATTTGTATTTTACAAATGGTGTTTGATTTCCATTAATATTGTTCTATAAGAAATGTGTATTCAACAGTCCCAACCCCCCGCCCCTACGTACATTCCTGCTCATTGCAGTATGTCCATTCCTTCCTACCTACATTCCTGCACTATCATTATCACCTTTTCAGTACAACTAACTTCATAACTGCATGATAAAAACCGATCTATAAAAGATAAATATAAACCGTGATTTTTCCCCTGAGGACAGTTTATTACTCAGATGCTCTTGTCCCCTGGGAAGTCTGATAATTGACATTTGATACTTTTATTCCTCATAGCAGGGACAGAGATTAACTATCAGTATCACCATAATTATTTTTTAGGATGGTGAGTCAATTACGATTGGATGGGACCGTTATCGTACCTCTAATCAAGTTTTAAGGATCAAAGAAGCTTCTCAAGAGGATTCAGGACTATTTGAGTGCATTGGAGTCAACGGATTTGGTAGTGAGACTGTGGACTTCAATGTTATAGTCCTAGGTAAGCTTAAACATGCATAACTCCGAAGGGTGCAAGTAAATGAATAAATTTACTGAATGGATTCAATAGCACTATTATTAGAAAAAAATGAAACAAAAAAAAAGAGTGAGAACACGAAAGAAAAAATGTGCAACTCATTAACCGAACAATTGTTGTATTGGTGTATATTTTTTTCTTATCTGTAAATTTTTGTTGAAAACGGTATTATAATTTTTTCTTAAAAATTGGCATAGTTGTACTTGGAATGTTTACAATAAATTTTTACTAAAGATGAGTGTCCGTGCTAAGCATTTAAAAAGTACATTCCAGTTTAATTTGATTGTCAAGACCAAAGAACCATTTGTCGGTATAAACATGCAAAACGGATTGCTGACTACAATAAAATGAAATAAAAGTTGGTTTACGAAAGAAGTAAAAAAAAGTGTCTTTCTTTGCACTGAACGAAGCTAAAACGCTCCAACCGAGGACAGAAAAAAAAGTCTATTTGGGTCAAACCCAAATAGACTTTTACTTACCAAATACTTAAAATTCATGGCTTTGAGCCCTCGCCCCCACCACAAACAAATGTTTAACTCGTGAAAAGGTAACAAAATGCATATAAATATATTTGAATGCGTTTTTTAAAGTTTTTTTTGTAAGCCCCCCTCATTCCAAAAAATATCCCCCCTCCCGAACAAAAATGCTGGGTACACCCTTTACCTCGTTAGGTGAAAACCAATAGCTGTTGTTATTTACGCTTACACCTGGCTGAATGAATAAAATGTCTGGAGGATCCACGTCTCATTAATTATTTGAATTTTTTCACCAAGATTTGGATTCGTTGTAGATGGCAGAATTTCTTTAGTTTTGGCTCCAGGTCAAAATATTTTAAAATTCATATCTCTCATATTATCATCAAATCATATACCTCATATGTTTTTTTTATTTTTTTGTTCTTGTTTATCACTTTGTAAGCGACTTCATGCTTTTTCTAGCGGGAAATAAATATCCATTTATTCATTGAAGTGCTTTATATGTAAAATTATCTCGTCATTTGATTAATGCCTCATTTAGATATCATGACTTCCGTTTTAGCATGACTTGGGACAAATGCAAAAGATGAAAACGAGCGATTGATGCTATTTACACTATGTCTGGACGAGTGCAAGAATTATCTGGATGGACCACATTTGTATCGTTTTCTTCCTCTTTTTTTGTCCTAAATTTAGATGCTGTTTAGACTGCAGCTTAACTTTAAGACCCTTTGTGGGCTTTAAGCCTTATAAAGAACTTAAGTTTCGGGTCCACATCAAATTCGATTAATAATTTACGTCTCTTATACTATCACATATGTCTCGTGACTCTTGCCAAAAAATAAAGATTATGTCTGATACTTACAAATAGCCTGAGTTGAAAGGGTTAAGCTGCATACACATAATCTAAACCTTAGCAAATCGAAATAAAAGACAATTCTTTAAAAGATTATCGGAGAATTCCAACAATAGCAGCAAATAAATGTAAAAATTGGAGGAGGGGCAATAGAAATGCCCCTGATGAGCTCAATCAATAAACAGGCCGTTAGTATACTATAATACAATTAAAATGTAATCGATGAGCTTCCCGCTTTCTCTGGCACCCGATAAAGGGAAGTTTTGTACCCATGTCAGCAATTTGCTGTTCCTTAGAGGTTACGCAATAGTATCTAAAAAAAAAATCTGTACTTGGCACAGGTGTGCAAATATTCAGCTTAATTACAGTTTCCTTAATAAAGTATTGATTTATCTATTAAGTTGCGCTTGTACAAAAATGTCCAAAACATGTGTCAACATTTGTATGATATACCAACACGAAGGAGATTTATCCAGTTCTACCAAGTTGAGAAAGGGATCAAATGCCACCTCACTGAACTACAAAAATGCCTTTTTTACAAACAGCATTTCCACCTTTAAATCCTTTCCCCCTGACGTTTGGATACATTAGTAAACGAATCCTCCAAGCACTGAAACCACTACTAATCCCTTCCCTTTGCTCAAGATGTGCTTGGTCTTTTCTTTCTTTTGTATCTTCGTAAAAAAATTGAAAACAATTTTGGCTCCCTCCCCCACCCTTCTTCCGCTAAATAGGACCATTGAATTAATCGTATTTATAACGATGTTGTTTAAGAAAATTGAAGACATATTTTCATTGTTTATTGTAGAAAAATAAAATTATCCCGGAAATATTATTTATTTCCCTGCTCTGTGAGACTTGTGGTACATTATTCCATTTTTAGATGCACTTGATGAATGATTGAATATTGTTTGAATAAAATTAAAGGATGGAGACTTAAATGAAAGTATTGAAGTTTCCAGTTGTTATTGCTGATTTTTCGCTTGTTCTTTCGTTTGTCCCTTTGACAATTCCTTCAGAAGGGTAGACTAGATTCGGGGGAAATATAAACGGTTGTATCTAGTTGTTGTTTGTGGGATATTCAAACATAAGATGCTTTTTCTGTGTATTTTTTGGGAATTTCTGGCTTGAAGTTATGCATTAGATTTTGCATAAGGTCATACATTATGTCAATACATACATAATGCCAATATACTTATAGTGTCAAACATAACATCAATATACATACTGTCAATACATAAATATTGTCAATTTTGCAGGAAAATTTGTTAAAGATGTTCGATACTTTAAAGGATTACCCTATCTCGTCTATTATAGACTTTTAGCTTGTCCATTTAGGATGGATTGGGCGGTATTGCCAGAAGTTGTAGAACTTGGATAAGAGATCCAAATAAACTACAGAAGACTAAAAGCCAACACCTACCTACCCAGAAATCTTAGAAAAACCATTTAACTTCTCCTGTTTTTGCCAGAGATAGAAATAATCAGATTTAATGAAACTTGCATCATTAGAAGGTGTGACTTGTTTTTTTTTTTATTAAACCAGAACATTTTTTTTCCTGAACAGAAGTTCGGGAAAGGGCAGTCACTTGAAAGGTTCTAGGAGGAAAACCTGCAAGGAAAACACTAAAAATTATATCAAAAGAAATATTATTTGAACAGTTTAGCAGCTTTGGGAGTTTCCAGTGGTGCTGCCTGCTTTGATTGAAAACCTTGCCAACACAGAAGACATAAAATTGCATGTCTATTCAATCAAATTTCATTATAAAATCACAGATTCTCAATAGGTTTCGACGGTGGCTAGTTCCCAGGATGAAAATGCTAAAAGATCCTTTTTTTTAGACGGTCAACAGACGCTGAGACTCGTAAATTTTTTGGGGGCATCCAATCCCTTCAAAAAAGCTCTATTTCACGTAACACTAACAGCTCACTTCATGTATTCTCACCGCTAGTGTACCTAAGGTTGGATTGGCGGGTGACCCGGTCTACGCAGCAATTTTTTTGGTTGGCACGGTGCGATGCCACAGAATGGCAAGGAAGAATACATGAAAGATCGCAATGTAACAATGCTGTTTTAGATTGATGTACATAAATATTTGTTAAAAAATCAAAACCGCATCTACAATTTATTTATCTCCTAAAATATTATTCTCATTTTTTTTTAAATACATTCGTCGCAACAGTTGCAAAACATATTTTTAAATGCGTTTGTTTGATTACAATTCAACTTTTATATCGGTTATTAAAAAGTTTTCCAAAAAAGCTTCTTGAAGAAAAATAAAGAGCAATAATAAATCCTAAAACAAGCATAATTATATCAAATAATAAGCCGAAAATAAAACGGACATAAATTACCACAAACAGAATGAAACAACTCCGGTCGCTATCGACGGCTAATAAGGACACCAGAACTAGCCCCCTCCCAAATTTTTATGAATACTCCTTCTACATGGAGTAGCCAAGGAAAAAAAATGTCAGAAGATTTTGCTCTTTACTAAGTAAACGCTATTGCGCTGATTTCGGTTTATAAGTGGACCGCAAGACGTTAAATCTTAGAGTATCAAATTTTATTTAGATACTTTCTATAGTAGCTTATTAAACAGCTTTGATAGGATTGATTTAATAGGTTCTGGAAGGGGAGAAATAGAAAACCACACTGAACTCCATCATTCCTAGCTACAAATGAATTAAACAAAGCGTTTTTTTTTTCAATGAAAATAAACAGCAAAATTAAAACGGAAAACTTCTTCTTTTGCCTCGAATTGTCTTTTGTCATTATGAAAGACATATCGCCGAACCTTTGTTTCTTTTAATTGTTCATGTGGTGGAACAAACACTTCTTTTTTTCCAACGATTTATCAAGTCCAGGTTTTGATTGTCATATGTTTGGTAGGCATTGATGAACACCTTTGTTTCTTTTAATTGTTCAGGTGGTGGGGCAAAAACTTCTTCGTCTGCCTCGATTTGTCTTTTGTCATTATGAAAAACATATCACCGAACATTTTCCAAGTTATGGTAGGCATTGATGACCTTGTCAATGTCAAATCCAAAACCCAATTATCATCGCTTTCATTTTCAATTTGTTTGGTTCGTTTTATCTCGGCTTGTCTTTCGTCATTATGAAATACATACCGCCGAACCTTTGTTGTATACATTATATATATATATAATATATATATATATTATATATATATATATATATAATATATATATATATTATATATATATATATATATATATACATATATATATATATATATATATATATATATATATATATATATATATATATATTATATATATATATATATATATTATATATATATATATATATATATATATATATTTATATATATATATATATATATATATATATATATATATATATTATATATATATATATATATATATATATATATATATATATATATATATATGATATATATATATATATATATATATATATATATATAATATATATATATATATATATATATATATATATATATATATATATATATATATATATATATATTGGAGGTTTAACGTGCGGGGTCACCACTTTTAAAGGCAAAAATGGCGCAAAGAGTTGCTATGCCACTTACTGGAGGGGCAGATCCCTCGTCGGCCCGAAATTAGTGGGATTTCCGCGGTTACTCCAACGGTTCCGTATATACTAGCGTGATCGGATGGTCTATGGCCACATTTAAAGCCAAAGTTTACCGATAAGATTTCTAACTATCTCTTTTAGACTCGACCTAAGCTGAAAAGTTAAAAGAGTACATAAAAACAAATCTTACTGTATTCACTACACGTTGCATAACAGAACTGAACTCAAAAAGGACTCTTTCTCCCAGCCCGCTAGCCGTGTGCTGCGAAAGGGGTTACAAGGGTGGTAAATGAATCTTTCGAGCCAATCCTAGGACTTACTAATTTTCTGGTCAATCTCTCTAACTGCGCAATTTCTTACCGCGTGGTCTATTAAGCACGTCCGCAATTAAAAGGACCCAAAATGGCGTCACAAAATAAAAGTAAAATTAATATTTATTACTCGGGGAAGGAAAATAATTAAGGGGCCAAAAGAAAGGAATCCGGGAGGAACATTTATCTAAACAAACTGGGACCAAGGGTTCCAACACCTCCCTCCTAAGATAAATGGCCCTATTCTCAGGTGGATTGGCTGGAAACTCAGACATAAAATAAATAACACCAAACTTAAAATCACTGAACTTGTTTATCTTCTCTTCTACCAATGCCTGTGCTTCCTCCGCTTGGCTCTGGATCGGTCGTCCTCGAAACGTCTCTACTGTAGGACCACCATGGTCTAGATCGTCCAACATCCGCATTTGGTTTTCAAAGTTGACGTGCCCAAGATTCGTAGAAATTCATTGTGCACAGCACAATGAAAAACAAAAAATTTCTTGCTCTCACGAATTTACATTTGAGAGGAGCAGAGAATCAGTTTCTGGCACATGTGATGATGCCAGCCATCGTGAAAAATTGGCTGCACTAGCCTCTTAATTTCCATCTGTGGAAACAACCCCACATCTCAATCAAAAGGTAAATTGCCCCTTGGCATAATTTCAAATAATCTAAGGTCGAAAATACAAAGGCCTGTGAAAACGATAGGGGTACTGGAAATGAAGTAAAATTTTTCTTGAACCATGAATCGCCTTTTTTCTGGGTTCCCTACCCTGGGATACTTAACTGAAGAATATGCGTTGATGCTAATTGAAGATGAAACTTAGATACATCTCCCACTGAATACAATTTGCCGGAAATAATTGTCGATTCCCAGAAGAATAATAACTATGAATAGGGCTACTGGACAAAGGTTTGGGTGAAGTATGAAGTGACTGGGCGAGAGTATTCCCCATGGACTCCAGATCAGAAAGGCAAAATCCCGGTAAAGGGATCACAACTTGTCCGCCAGTTGTGCATTGAGGAAAAAGGGCTATCTTTCGCGACTTCCCGCAGGGGATCTTCCCCAAGGGATTCCTCCCCCTCATAAAGGATCGACATATCTTTTGAATTGATAATATTAATTTCAGATTCGTTTCCAAATTTTTCCAATCTGACTCGACATTCAATATATCCCAACTTTCCCCCAACCCGTTGTAGGTCATTCATCTCTATTTTGTAACCATCTTGTTTATACCCCATGGGCCTTTGACCTCTTTTTCCCCCTTATTATCTATGTTTTCAAGGCACAGCCCATTCAACATTTTATTTTTCTCCTATTATTTATGTTTTCAAGGCACAGCCCATCCAATATTTGATTTTATTTTTTATTTATTTATATTTTTCGTTTTATTTACATATGTCTTAATTCCAATCTGGACATGCCGTCAGCGTTCCCGTTATCTGCCCCGGTCTTGATTTTATTTCGAATTCGTATTCTTGTAGGCACAGGGCCCACCGTGCTAATCGTCGGTTATCTGGCTTCATTATATTTAGCCATTTCAATGGGTTGTGATCTGTCACTATTGTAAATTTTCGTCCATATACATAATAGTCCAGTTTTTTGACCGCATAAACTATCGCAAGGCATTCTTTTTCAATTGTGCTATAATTTAATTCTGCTTTTGATAATTTTCTGGATATAAATGTGATTGGATGTTCCCCATCTTCAAAATTTTGGGATAAAACTGCCCCTAATCCGTAATCTGAACTGTCAGTTTGTAGGACAAATGGTAAGGAAAAATCTGGATTTCTCAGTATCCTCTCGCTACAAAGAGCATCTTTCAGTGTATCAAATGCATTTTGTTCAATTTGTGACCAATTAACGGGGTCTACGGCCCCCTTCCTTGTTAACTCCGTCAAGGGTGTAGCAATCGTTGCAAAATTTGGTATGAATTTTTGATAATATCCTGCCAACCCCAAAAATGACCGAACTTTTTTCTTTGTGGTCAGAACTGCTGTGTTTCTAATTTTTTCTGTTTTTTCCCTTAATGGGGCTATTATACCGTTTCCTATTTTGTGTCCCAGGTATTCTGTCTGTGTCTGTACTAATTTACATTTTTCTACATTCAAAGTTAGTCCTGCTCTCCTCAGCCTGGTTAATACTTCTTCCATATGGATTAGATGTTCATTGAACGAGTTCGAAAATACTATAATATCATCCAAGTAGGCTCTTGTATATGGTAAGGAATTTAAAATATAATCTACTAGCCTTTGGAATGTTGCTGGTGCCCCTTTTAGTCCGAATGGCATGTATCTAAATTGGTAAAACCCAAATGGATTAATAAAGGCAGTTTTGGCTGAATCATCTGGGTCCATTTTCACTTGCCAATATCCCCTTCTCAAGTCTAAAATTGATATAAATTTTGCGGAGCCAACTGACTCTAGAACTTCATCCATTCTTGGTATTGGGTATGCGTCTGATTAGAAAATATTATTCAGTTTTCTGTAGTCTACGCAAAATGTAATGGAGCTGTCTTCCTTCGGGACTAATACGACTGGTGCTGCATATTCTGAATTTGATGGTTCTATTACCCCTAACTCGAGCATTCGGTCAATCTCTTTTTTCATTTCTTTCCTTTTTGCTTCTGGTATTCGGTACGGGTATTGTTTTATTGGTTTCTTGTCCTTTAATAGTATCTTATGTACTACATTTTCTGTTTTTCCGATTTTGTCTGTTAATACGTCTGCAAATTCCGTGAATAACTTATTTAATTGGGATTTCTGAGCTTGGCTCAGATATGTGTCTGCCGAAACCCTTTCAATGGCGTTTATATGTGTTTCTGCAGGGTCTATTGCACCTAAAGGGGCACTTTCCTCGTCATGTTCTGAGGTCGAAATCATGAGACAGCGCTTTTGCGGATCCTTGAGGTTTTCTTTTTCATTTTCCTTGTTAAATTTCCTCAGTAAATTCACATGGTAAACTTCTTCCTTTTTTCTTGCTCCATCGAATTCTATCATATAATTTACATTATTCATTTTCTTTTTCACCTTAAACGGTCCCTTCCATCTTACTTCCAATTTATTATTTCCGTCCGGTAATAAAATGAGGACTTCCTCCCCTTCCGTAAATTCGCGCATTCGGGTGGATTTATCGTACCATGTTTTCGTTTTCTCTACATATTCCCCCTGTGCTTGCTTTGCAATTTCATCGTATTTATGCAGCTTTTCTCGTAGTGATAGTAAGTGGGTTACCACTGTTTCTTCATTTTTATCTTCATTCTCCCATGATTCCTTTAAAATGTATAACACCCCCCTTGGGTTTGTCCATATAGTAATTCAAATGGCGAGAACCCTGTAGCTTGGTGTGGAGTTTCTCTGTACGCAAAAAGGACATAAGGAAGCATTTTGTCCCATTGGTTTACATCATCTCTTACAAAACGTCTCATCATACTAATTAGGGTTCCGTTAAATATTTCTGTCCCTCCATTTGTCTGAGGATGGAATGGAGTAGTTAATACTTGTTTAATACCGAGAATTTCGTATAATTTTCGGATGTATGTCGATATAAAATTGGTTCCATTATCTGTTAAAATTTCCTTCGGGATTCCGTGACGCGAGACATATTTCGCTAATTCTTCTGCGATTTTTGGTGATTTTACTGTTCACATTGGGATAGCTTCTGGGTATCTCGTAGCCAGATCATTAATAACTAAAATGAATCTGTTTCCCGCGCTAGATTTCGTGAGTGGACCTACAATATCCATTGAAATTCTCTCAAATGATTTGCCGAAAATGGGCATTTTTTTCATTGGAACTTTTTCATTTCGTTTTTTGTATGCAACTAATTGACAATCTTTGCATCTTTTACAAAAGTTGATAATATCTTTTTTTGATCCTTCCCACCAAAAACACTGCAAGACTCTATCTCTTGTTTTTTGGGATCCCATGTGTCCCCCCGTTGGGCTTGAGTGAGCCAACTTTATCACCGCTTTCCTTAGTTCATGTGGTACCAAAAGTTGTAGTTTTCTCGCGTTTTCCCGGTCTCCATTATTTTATAAAGTAGATTTCCATTACTGGAAAACTGTTTAGATTGTGGATTTTTTTGATTTGTTAGTCCTACTTGTATTTTTTTGCAATCTCTATCATTTGTTTGTAATTTTGCGAATTTTTTGGAAGTTATTCCGAGTGTTTCGGTTAGTTCATCTTTGGTTTCCTCTTCTTCTCTTTCTACGGTCAATAATTTTTCTTGTTTATGGTTATATTCCTTTTTGTCTGCCCTTTTTTGGCTTTTCGGTTTTCTTAGTTTCGCATTTTTTATGAACATCTCGTCGTTGAATTGAAATGAGTTTTGTATATTCTGATCATCATTTTCATTAGTGGGCGGCACAGCCTCCCTTTTATTTTTTTCTTGACTTCGTGTCACCGCATTTACTCTTTTTATCATGGAGGTTGCTTTTAGTGCAAGAAAGTTTTCGATATTTCTGAAATCTCCCCCTAATAAAACGTTTACTGCAAGAGGAGGTACAACCCCTACTTTTAATTCTTTTTTAACTGTTTTTCCGTCTTTATTGGCTAATTCTATTATGACCTGAGCTGTCGGACATTTATGTTCTGCTCCATAGTAGCATAGCGATGCCACTTTATTTTTTTAATTTATGTCAGTTTTCTTTATCAAGTCTTCCCGTACATATGTTTGGTCGCTGCAGGAATCAATAGCTATTTCTATCGATTTACCATTTATTTCGCCACATACTTTGTGTGATTCTGCAAATGCGCAAGTTTTCATATTCTCCGGGCTTTTAATTCATGCGGTTCTCTTATACGTTTGAGACTTTTTCCAATTCTCTCGGGATCGATCATTTCTCGGATTGTCCTGTCTCCCGTTTACCCCATCTTCCCTTGTTCTGTAATTATTGTCG
>CM051258.1:8699342-8719342 GCA_027921565.1 Artemia sinica | reverse complement strand
TTACTTGTGGCTATTAGATCAAAGTGCATAAAACAATCGATATAATTGGTCATGGGACAAAACCCTGATTAACTCTCGATTCCACACTCCCGATACACAAGTGGAGTTTGAATAGTGTTGTCAATTTAAAATAGGGTCTAACGTTATAGTACACTAAAAAGCTGATACTAATAGAGATGTAGATGTCAAGAAAAGAATTTTAATAATGAAATTCAGAACCACCCTTTGAAATCCTTGCAAAACAAGTAGTGAGGTATATATTAGTATGAACCGTCAAGGATCATAAGCACTAATGACCCTAACCACCAGGGATCTCCAAAGGTCCCCTATATCCAAACTCCAAGGGGCACCTTCCCCCCAACTTTCTGGTCCCCATCCCCCCATTTTTATACTTTTTTTGAAGTTTTTTTTTAACTTTTTTTTATTATTTTTTTACATGATATATTTTTTTCAACATTTTTTTACATCACTTAGAATAACATGAAACATACTTAAAACATAAAAATTCACATTTAATATTTTCGAAACTCAAAATGAGAATGGTATAGATTCTACGAGTGATTGCGTAACATGAACTACTGGTATATGCCTTAGCAGTCAGGTTTCTGACTCGACAGTCACTCCGGTCAGATTTCAGTCATAATATATACGAAGTGCACACCATTTAAGGTAAGTTCAATATCCCAAAAAAAAGAAAAAAAACGGTCCATCTTGGTTAGAGGTTAATATATTCATTTTTTTGAGTATAAAATACAGGTCCAAATTACAATTTTGTATAGTTTGAAAAGCTCTTTCAGCGAGTCAAATTGATTTTTTGGGTTTTTGATTAATTATTTGCTGGTGAATGAATTTTTTCTTGTTTTATAATAAAAAGAAAACCTTTTTGTGCTGCCATTAAGTCAGCATTGACTTATTTTAGAATTATATATAAATATGCATGTATCAGATACTAGAATTGAAACAATTAACAATTACTTATTCAAATTCTTCCTTGAGTAGCTACCACTGGGAGGGATTTAAGCCTTTCTTGGCCCTCGATGCAATAGGCTATGGGATATTATAATGAACATAGCTAAAATTTAATAACATAAAATATGTGATTCAAGATGTAAAATGTATTAAGAACCTTACCTCTTTTCAGAGGTTAAGAGACGTATTGTTTAATTTAAATAGGAAACTTTTTTTTAAAAGTATAAACAGCTTTAAGTAGAGAGCATCATATTAAAAATATACTTTATTTAGCTTCCATCTAGGACTGCCGCTCTTTTCTTTATGTGTTTAAGTAGGTTGAAAGTTAGGTCTTTAAGCTTACGCGCTACCTATTGAGAAAACTGAAAATAATTTTTTATTTTAGGATGCTGTTGATCAAGCCCCCCAGCAAAAGCTGGCAAAGTTTGAAGTCACCCCTGACAGCAATGTGAGTCATAGCAAAATACACAATAAAAATAGCCTCTTACGCATTTTAGAAGATTCGAGTGCTACAAGAAAACGGATAAGGATGCTTTTAAAAACACAAGAAAAAGATAGACATTCACTTCTATTTAAAGGAAGAGATGTGAGGCGCTATACTCAGTTAAACCACGCAAGGAAGCATCCTATAGTGTCGTTATGCTAAATTTCCAATTGATCTGTGAATGTTCCTTTCTAAAAGCAGTATTTTTATGATTTCAAATAAAATTCGTTGACTTTTTTAATACTCCCATTACTCAAAAGGTCCAGAGATTCTTATAATATATTTTATATCCTAATACCCTGCGATATAACCTATTCATCACTTGAAGAGCCCATTATAACTGTCGATTTTTATCTATAAATATACTTTAAAGTGGATTATAGAATGGGTTTGTTCCAGTTCGGCACCCATAGTCGATATTCTGGTACTATTCCTACTTGCATCGATAGCTAAACTACCAAGTGAGAAAAATTGTCATTTATAGCTGATTTGGAAGGGTAAATATCAACCTGACAACATCATCTTTGAATGTCAAGGTTACTAGTGCTTCCATTCATAGTTCTACTCACGAGACCCAACTGATCATGCATCTAGCTTTTTTAATGTCTTATACATTATATTTAGGTTTCTTAACCTTCGTAGGTGGGTATTGCATGAAACTCATGATTTAGGATGTCTAGTTTGCTATTTTGAACTTTCTGAACTAGATTCCCTAACCTTTCGTAAGTGTATGTCTGGTTTTATTAATAATATTTGATTTTCTAATAAAGTTAGGTTTTAATTTTCAGAAATAAGAACATACATGTTTAAAATACATCTAATTTTAATAATTGGCACATTTTTGCAGATTTTTTAATAAAGTTTGGGTTTAGTTTTCAGCAATATGGACATCTCACTTTAAAATACATCTGATTTTATTAATAACATTTGATTTTTTTTATATAAAGTCGGGTTATAGTTTTCAGAAATAAAAACATCCATAACGTTCTATTCTAAATTTTTCACTAGAAGATCGAAACAGTTATACGTACTTTGATTGTGAATATTCGCCATGAAGATAAAGAGTTCTTCTTGAATTCTGCGTTTTCTCAAAGAGGTGTAAAAATGTTCAAGTTCTCTACTGAAGATAAAAAGTCGCTCTTTAATTCTGAGTTTTTTCAATAATGTGAAGAAAAAGTTCAACCTTCCTCCTGAATTTTCTAAAAAAAAGAAGTTACAGATCAATTCTAAATTTTTTTTTCAAAAGAAAATAAAAAGTTTCCACTTCAGTTCTGAATTTTTGCAAAGACGGGAAACAAGTTTTGAGTTTCCTCTTGAGTTGACATCGTACCCTAAGAAATAATGGAAACAAAGACGAAGTAATGCATTAAAATATCTTTGTTGTTATAATTACATGATAAATATCATCCTAAAAATGAACTATGACACCGAAATGAAATAAGTATCATAGCACGAGAAAACATTATGAAAAATTTTTATAATAGACTTTTAAATAACTTTTATTTCTTTGGATGAATGGGTGAAGCCTAAAACAAACAGAAATTAGAAATCCTTGGAAATCAAGTAGTGAGACGACTATGGGTATGAATCGTCAAGGATCGTTAGCACCAATGACCCTAACCACCAAGGACCTCAACCTCCAAAGATCCTCATACCCCCAAACTCCAAGGGGCCCCCTCCCCCAACTTTTTGGCCCCCTCCTCCCATTTCTTTTTTTTTGGGGGTGGGGGACTTCGAAATTATTCAACTTTTTTTATGGATCTTAAAATGACAGGAAACATGCTTACGGCTATAGTAATCGTACCCCATATGGATATGCGAGATTGAGATCTCCTGGTTAGAGCTTAATATATTCAGTCTTTGAGTATAAAATACAGATCCAAATTACAATTTTGTATAGTTTGAAAAGCTAACTTCAAGGATGTATGGTGTTTTCGATAGTGATTTCATTGGCTTGAAGAATTCATCATGTGGGGTGGTTTTTGAATGTGCGTTTTTATTGCTGACTACAGATCCTAGAGAAGCCTCTTGTTATCACTGGCATATCAACTACAATATGTATGGACAATAGAGACATGTGGCGCAATACATTATGCGTTATAAACAAACTAAGTTTATATGATAGAGTGAACCTAGATTAACCCAACTTTTTGCATGTCTTTCTCACTATGACTGTGTGTCTGAGCGGGTGTGCTGCCATCTATAATCTATCTAACCTAAATTCAATTCCCGAACCTAGATTAACCCAACTTTTTGCGTGTCTCACTCACTATGACTGCGTGTCTGAGCGGGTGTGCTGCCATCTATAATCTATCTAACCTAAATTCAATTCACTCTGACACTTAGATTTTTACGTATCTTAAGACGACATGAAATATGCTTACGGCTCTAACAATCATACTCTATGCTTGTTCAGAGACAAGATGCGGCTTTCCCACTGGTACTCTATTTCCGGTTATCGACACTAGCTAGTTTATTGCATGTATTAAATCAGAAGATGTTTTCCGTGAAACTATTGCGGTTTCTATAAGAATGGATGGATTTTTATCCAACATCAAAATCAAATTTAATTTTCATTGAATACTTTTCATTTAAACTTAAAACACGCTTAAACATAGTTCCCGTGAAACTATTGCAGTTTCTATAAAAATGACTAAATTTTTACCCAACATCAAAATCAAAATCGAAATGAGAATTCTTTTAAACTTAAAACACGCTGAAAGATGCTTCCTGTGAAACTATTGCAGTTTCTATGAAAATGAACAAATTTCAAAATCAAAGTGAATTTGCATTTAATACTTTGCATATAAACTTAAAACACGCTAAAAGATGGTTCTTGTGAAACTATTACAGTTTCAATAAAAATGAACGAATTTTTATCCAACATAAAAACCCAAATGAATTTGCATTTAACACTTTTCATTTGAAATTAAAATACGCTGAAAGATGTTTTCCGTGAAACTATTGCATGTTTTTATAAAAATGACGGAATTTTTATCCATAATCAAAATCAAATCCAAATGAAGCTTCCGAACCATTGCCTATAATAGTATTTCACTTTTAACTTACTGTTTTTATGCTCAAATATGAAAAATGTCGCGTTGCAACCTGCCTTCAGAATATAAAAGATTGTGTACCAACTTTTTTGATAATTTTAAGTTGATTGCCTTTCTCGTAGCCTTTATGCTTGATAGCTTAACTGTTGTATTTAGGCCAAAATATTTGTTTTGGTGCACAAACCAGTTGTAAACGACACTTTGTCGCTGCATGATATCTTCTAATGCTTAAAAAGGGTACTTCGACTCAAGATATGAAAATCATTCCCTACTGGGGTGTTTCCCCTTTTTCTTTAATTTATGAGGATTGGCTTTTGTTTGTTACTTTAACAAATAGTCTAAAACCTAGTAAACTATACATATTTTGATACAGAATTAAAACTAAACTACCTTTCGTGCCTAATTTGTATTCAGCATTCAGTTTTTGGAGTTTTGGTAAGTAATACTGAGGGTTGATCTGATTAGCCGCTCATTGCATCAAACCCTTTGTGAATTTTTTCACATGGTACAAAACAAAACTATCTCAGAGTAGTACGATGCGATGTTGTGTTTTCTGTCAAGGCACAGAAAAGATTAATATGACCATGGTTACGATGTGTTTATAGATTTGTTGGTCTTTAAAAAGACTGTTGGATAGTTATGGGGGTGATGGGTGTTATAAAAATTCATCATCGTTCATCATCCACTTGGTGTGATCCCAATCTATATCACGGATTTTGTTGTTCTTCTTCTTCCTGGGATATCTTATACACATATTTCGAGAAGGAATATTTATCGGCACCCATCTGCTAAAAAATCGAACCTCATCCTCTGGGTTGTGTATTTTACTCGGAAATGCCTCACAATTAAAATCTTCCAAGTTGAATATTGGTATATCAGATTTGAATTTGTCGATTAAAAGTTTATCAGTGGGTACATTCCCTTTCGCGTATAGTGCTGTTACACCAAAAAAACTACATATTTATCTAACTTCCTCTTGTACAATGGATAGATCCTTCCCTTCATCATAGAATGGGGGTATCACTCTATCATATAAACTTAGTTTGTTTATAACGCATAATATATTGCGCCACATGTTTCTATTGTAAGCATACATATTGTAGTTGATATGCCAGTGATAACAAGAGACTTCTCTACGATCTGTAGTCAGCAATAAAAACGTACATTCAAAAATCACCCCACATGATGACTTCTTCAAGCCAATGAATTCACAATCGAAAACACCATACATCCTTGAAGTTAGCTTTTCAAACTATACAAAATTGTAATTTGGACCTGTATTTTATACTCAAAGACTGAATATATTAAGCTCTAACCCGGAGATCTCAATCTCGCATATCCATATCGGGTACGATTGCTATAGCCGTAAGAATATTTCCTGTCATTTTAAGATACATAAAAAAGTTGAATAATTTCGAAGTCCCCCCCCCCCAAAGAAACTAAATGGGGGAAGGGGACCAAAAATTTGGGAAGGGGACCCCTTGGAGGTTGGGGTATGGGGATCTTAAGAGGTTGAGGTCCTTGGTGGTTAGGGTCATTGGTGCTAACAATCCTTGACGATTCATACTCATAATCGTCTCACTACTTGATTTCCAAGGATTTCTAATTTCTGTTTGTTTTAGGCTTCACCCATTCATCCATAGAAATAAAGGTTATTTCAAAGTCTATTGTAAATTTTTTCATAATGTTTTCTCGTGATATGATACTTATTCCATTTCGGTGTCATAGTTCATTTGTAGGATGATATTTATCATGTAATTATAACAATAAAGATATTTTAATGCATTGCTTCGTCTTTGTTTCCATTATTTTTTAGGGTACGATGTCAACTCTAGAGGAAACTAAAAACTTGTTTCCCGTCTTTGCAAAAATTCAGAACTGAAGTGAAAACTTTTTATTTTCTTTTGAATAAAAAAATAAGAATTGATCTGTAACTTTTTTTTCTTTGAGAAAATTCAGAAGGGAGGTTGAACTTTTTCTTCACTTTATTGAGAAAGCTCAGAATTAAAGAGGAAATTTTATCTTCAGAAGAGAACTTGAACATTTTTGCACCTCTTTGAGAAAACGCAAAATTAAAGAAGAACTCTTTATCTTCATGGCGAATATTCACAATCAAAGTATAACTCTTTCTATCTTCTACTCAAAAATTTAGAATAGTACGTTATGGATGTTCTTATTTCTGAAAACTATAACCCAACTTTATATAAAAAAAACAAATTTTATTAATAAAATCAGATGTACTTTAAAGTGGGATATCCATATTACTGAAAACTAAACCCAACTTCATTAAAAATCTGCAAAAATGTGCCCAATTATTAAAATCAGATGTATTTTAAACATATATTTTCTTATTTCTGAAAATTAAAACCCAACTTTATTAGAAAATAAAATACTATTAATAAAACCAGACATACGTCTACGAAAGGTTAGGGAATCTAGCTCAGAAAAGTCCAAAATAGCAAACTAGACATCCTAAATCATGAGTTTCATGCAATACACACCTACGAAAGGTTAAGAAACCTAAATATAGTGTAGAAAACATTAAAAAAGCTAGATGCATGATCAGTTGGGTCTCGTAAATAGAACTATGAATGGAAGCACTAGTAACCTTGACATTCAAAGATGATGTTGTCAAGCTGATATTTACCTTTCCAAATCAGCTATAAATGCCAATTTTTCTCACTTGGTAGTTTACCTATCGATGCAAGTAGGAATAGTACCAGAATATTGACTATGGGTGCCGAACTGGAACAAACCCATTCTATAATCCACTTTAAAGTATATTTTTAGATAAAAAATCAACAGTTATAATGGGCTTTTCAAGTGATGAATAGGTTATATCGCAGGGGATTAGGATATAAAATATATTATAAGAATCTCTGGACCTTTTGAGTTATGGGAGTATTGGAAAAGTCAACGAATTTTATTTGAAATCATAAAAATACTGCTTTTAGAAAGGAACATTCACAGATCAATTGGAAATTTAGCATTACGACACTATAGGATAGGACAAAATGGTTTTCTTTTTATTATAAAACAAGAAAAAATTTTCTCACCAGCATTCGCTTGGAATTCTCCATATCACTATCAGTGCAAATAATTAATCAAAAAACCAAAAAATCTGTTTGACTCGCTGAAAGAGCTTTTCAAACTATACAAATTTGTAATTTGGACCTGTATGTTATACTCAAAAAAATGAATATATTAACCTCTAACCAAGATGGACCGGTTTTTTTTCTTTTTTTGGGGGGATATTGAACCTACCTTAAATAGTGTGCACTTCTTATATATTATGACTGAAATCTGACCGGAGTGACTGTCGAGTCAGAAACCTGCCTGCTAAGGCATATACCTGTAGTCTTATTACGCAATCACTCGTAGAATCTATACCATTCTCATTTTGAGTTTCAAAAATATTAAATATGAATTTTTATGTTTAAGTATGTTTCATGTCTTTCTAAGTGATGTAAAAAAAAAGTTGAAAAAAATATATCATGTTGAAATAATAATAAGAAAAAAGTTAAAAAAAAACTTCAAAAAAAGTATAAAAAATAGGGGGATGGGGACCGAAAAGTTGGGGGGAGGGGGCCCCTTGGAGTTTGAGGATAGGGGACATTTGGAGGTCCCTGGTGGTTAGGGCCATTGGTGCTTATGATCCTTGGGGGATCATACTCATATCTACCTCACTACTTGATTTGCAAGGATTTCTAAGGGTTGTTTCTGAATTTCATTATTAAAATTCTTTTCTTGACATCTACATCTCTATTAGTATCAGCTTTTTAGTGTACTATAACCTTAGACCCTATTTTAAATTGACAACACTGTTCAAACGCCACTTGTGTATCGGCAGCGTGGAATCGAGAGTTAAGCAGGGTTGTGTCCCATGACCAATTATATCGATTGCTTTATGCATTTTGATCTAAAAGCCACACGTAAAGTCTCCTAGACTTTCATAACACTCATGATTTAAGTATCTAAGATGAAAATGTTAGCGAAATGGATGGATTTTTGAAGCTTTTGAGAGTTTAGGGTGCAAAAGTTTAGATTGTATTATTAGTAAAGATGGTGGATGCCGTAAAGATACAAAAAGTAGAGTATCCAAGGGTATTTTTTCACAGTTGAAAAAAGTTCGGAAGAATAGGAGTAAAGGTCTTGGAACTAAGATTGGAATACTGAAACCCATTGTAACGACAGTGATCAAGTATCCATCTCAAGGATAGGTACTTCGCATGGCTGAGGAAGATTTGTAAAATGTTTTTCAAATGAATTTTAAAGGATTTTTTCAGATATTTCTTTGACTGACTCTATATTAAGCAATGAGCTGTGTAAAAAATGTGGTTAAATACCACTTTCTGTGGCTACAATGAATTAAGGTTAAGATAGGCCAAGTTCAACGGATGAAGGATGACATATTGCTAAAGATTGTACTTTTGGCCATCCATCTTTAAGCAAATAAAACTATTTAAGTATCAGATTTAAGTATCAGATATAAGTATCAGATTGATTTTTTATCAACATCTTTTATCAGTTACAACAATTATAATTAACAAAATCTAAATATCAGAGTGAATAAATGCTTTTTCATCATCCTTTGTCGGATATGTTGAATAAAATATGCAAAGTCGACATAGCTTTATTTCATTTTTTAATGTTAATTTAATAAATTCTACATCAGCATCCCTTTCTCGGTTACATGGGATAAAATTGACAAAATATAAGTATCAGAGTGAATAATTTATTTTTATCATTTTTTTATCATATCCGATAAAGGATGTTGTTAAAGCATTTATTCATTCCGAAATTTAGATTTTATCAATTTTATTTGATGTGTCTGACAAAAGATGTTGATAAAAAAAATTATTCACTCTGACACTTCGATTCTGTCAATTTTATCCGATGAATCTGACAAAAGATGTTGTCAGATTATGTATCCCTATGTATCCGGGAAATGGATGTTGATATAGAATTTAATCACTCTTATACTTAGATTTTGTGAAATTGCTGTATTGTCTGTCTAGGAAGCGACTTCAATCGATAATGAATGTTAATAAAGAATCTGTTCAATTTTTTTCATAATTTCCTGAATTAAATTTCTGTATTGTGTATCCAAGAGGTGAATTCAAGAAAGAGTTTGTTACTTACTTACTTACTTACTTACAATTTTTTCATAATGACATAATGACATATCCAACAATGGATGTTGATATGGAATTTATTCATTCTGATACCTAGATTCTGTCAATGTTATCCAATGTGTCTGACAATAGATGTATGCAAATTCCTTTTCTTACATCTCCGATGTTTTAATAGACATTCTAAACGTTTGATATGCTAGCTTACTCTAAAAATAATGAAAACATAACAATATAATATTTTTAATGAAATGATGGTATGTAGAATATAAATACAAAACTATATTATGATGCATTATTAATATCAATGATTAACTTTGGACATTTTTAATCTATTCCATAAAATAGTTCACCATGTTCTCTCTTGATATTGTAGCTATTGTCTTCTCTTAGTACGTAATCAGTATAATAATCATTATTCCATTTTGAGTCATACGCAATTTTTAATGGCGTCTCATCAACAGGCTCAATATGCTTTTCGTCTTTGGTATTATTTGGTTCATTGACTGTTTGATCAATAGCAGTAACGTTTGCTGGTGCTTTGTTTTTCATCGATTCATCTTTATATTCCATAGTGATATTTTCTGACAATGCCCTTTTTATTTTTCTGGCAATTTCACTGTCTAATATCACATTATTTTTACACAGGTAACAGTTTCGGCACGTAGACAAGATATGGTTTACAATATTAGTAGAAGAGTAGGCCTTTCTTTTATTGACCTTCCGTTGAATGCTAATACCCGAAAGCTGACGATTGGATGTATCGGTAGGTAATGTGTTACCTGAAACAGTAGCAAGAAGTTGTCCTCTATCATCAACGATTATTTTTATTTTGGCATTCTCTTTGAGTGCAATCATCTCTGGAGATCTCAATCTCGCATAACCACCAACATAAGAGTTGAATTTTTTCGGTATTCCAAAATAATTTCATTCCTTACTGTCATGACGATGCATGCATACATTTCCAATAGTGCTACCACTTGTACTTGTTTCATAGTTCAAATACTTCTCCTTGTCGGCATTCAAAGCTACAATAACCTTGTTATGTGAACACACTTTATTAATATGCTCCATCTTCACTTTGTTTTTAAAGATATGACTTATGTGTTTACCGTTCCACTGCGTAAAAATACTGATTTAATACATGCAATAGACTAGGTAGTGTCGATAACCGGACATAGAATACCAGTGGGAAAGCCCATCGTATCTCTGTCATAGAGTACAATTGTTAGAGCCGTAAGCATATTTTGTCATTTTAAGATACGTACAAAAAAGATAAAAAATAAATAAAGTTGAATAATTTCGAAGTTTTAAAAAAATAGTTTGTTTTTATGAGAAAAAATTTGAATTAGAACCATCAGTCCTCATCATTATGAGTATCCAAAACTGGACTTAAGTTTCACATTTGAACTAGAGAATTGTATTTTCCATAATTTTCTTACAAGAAACTAGAGTTTACGGTCAAAAACCCTTATTAGCTCAGATTTTACGGAAATAGTTTTATTTTTCGATCCAAAAATAGACTTAAGTTTCACATTTGAACCAGAGAATTGTATTTTCTATAATTTTCTTACTAAGAAACTAGAGTTTACGGTCAAAAACCCTTATTAATTCAGCTTTTACAGAAATAGTTTATTTTTCGATCCATAACTGGACTTAAGTTTCACATTTGAACCAGAGAATTGTATTTTCCATAATTTTCTTACAAAAATCTAGAGTTTACGGTCAAAAACCCTTATTAGCTTAGAACTTTACGGGAATACTTTTATTTTTCGATCCAAAATGGACCTAAGTTTCACATCTGAACCTGAGAATTGTATTTTCCATAATTTTCTTACAAAAAAACTAGAGTTTACGGTCAAAAACCCTTATTAGCTCAGATTTTACGGAAATAGTTTCATTTTTCGATCCGAAAATAGACTTAAGTTTCAAATTTGAAACAGAGAATTGTATTTTCCATAATTTTCTTACAAAAAACTAGAGTTTTGTGGTTAAAAACCCTTATTAGCACAGATTTTACAGAAATAGTTTATTTTTCGATCCATAACTGGACTTAAGTTTCACCTATGAGCCAAAGAATTGTATTTTCCATAATTTTCTTACAAAAAACTAGAGTTTACGGTAAAAAAAACCTTATTAGCTTAGACTTTAGGGAAATAGTTTTATTTTTCGATCCAAAATGGACCTAAGTCTCATATTTGAAGCAGAGAATTGTATTTTCCATAATTTTCTTACAAGAACTAGAGTTTACGGTCAAAAACCCTCATTAGCTCGGATTTTATGGAAATAGTTTATTTTTCGATTCATAACTGGACTTAAGTTTCACATTTGAACCAGAGAATTGTATTTTCCATAATTTTCTTACAAAAAACGAGAGTTTACGGTCAAACACCCTTATTAGCTCAAATTTTATAGAAATAGTTTATTTTTCGATCCATAACTGGACTTAAGTTTCACCTATGAGCCAACGAATTGTATTTTCCATAATTTTGTTACAAAAAAACTAGAGTTTACGGTAAAAAACCATTATTAGCTTAGATTTTAGGGAAATAGTTTTATTTTTCGATCCAAAATGGACCTAAGTTTCACATTTGAAGCAGAGAATTGTATTTTCCATAATTTTCTTACAAAAAACTAGAGTTTACGGTCAAAAACCCTCATTAGCTCAGATTTTACGGAAATAGTTTTAGTTTTCGATCCAAAATGGACTTAAGTTTCACATTTGAACCAGAGAATTGTATTTTCCATAATTTTCTTACAAAAAAAACTAGAGTTTACGGTCAAAAACCCTCATTAGCTCAGATTTTACAGAAATAGTTTATTTTTCGATTCATAACTGGACTTAAGTTTCACATTTGAACCAGAGAATTGTATTTTCCATAATTTTCTTACAAAAAACTATAGTTTACGGTCAAAAACCCTTATTAGCTCAGATAGTTTATTTAGAAATAGTTTATTAGAATAGATAGAAATAGTTTATTTTTCGATCCATAACTGGACTTAAGTTTCACCTATTGGTCAACGAAATGTATTTTCCATAATTTTCTTACACAAAACTAGAGTTTACGGTCAAAAACCCTTATTAGCTCAGATTTTACGGAAATAGTTTATTTTTATAGGTTTCAGACAACACATACCTACGAAAGACTAAGAAACCTAACTCAGAAAACCGGAAATAGTAATTTACATACCCCAAATCATAAGTTTCAGACAACACACACCTACGAAATACTAGGAGACCTAGTTCATAAAAGCCAGAAATAGCAAACTACCCACCCCAAATTGTAGGTTTCAGACAACACACATCTATGAGAGACTAACAACCTAGCTCTGAAAAGCCAGAAATAGCAAACTACCCACCCCAATCATAAGTTTCAGACAACACACACCTACCAAATACTAGGAGACCTAGCTCATAAAATCCAGAAATAGCAAATTACACATCTCAAATCATAAGTTTCAGACAACACACACCTACGAAATACTAAGAAACCTAGCTCAGCAAAGTCAAAAATAGCAAACTACACATCTCAAATCATAAGTTTCAGACAACACACACCTATGAAAGGCTAAGAAATCTAACTCAGCAAAATCAAAAATAGCAAACTACACATCCCAAATCATAAGTTTCAGACAACACACACCAACGAAAGACTAAGAAATCTAGCTCAGAAAAGCCCGAAATAGTAATTTACATACCCCAAATCATAAGTTTCAGACAACACACACCTACGAAATACTAGGAGACCTAGTTCATAAAAGCCAGAAATAGCAAACTACCCACCCCAAATTGTAGGTTTCAGACAACACACATCTATGAGAGACTAAGAATCCTAGCTCTGAAAAGCCAAAATAGCAAACTACCCACCCCAAATTGTAGGTTTCAGACAACACACACCTATGAGAGACTAAGAAATCTAGCTCTGAAAAGCCCAAATAGCATCCCAAATCATAGGTTTCAGACAACACACACCTACAAAAGGCTATGAAACCTAGCTCAGAAAAGCAGGATATTGCAAACTAAAGATCCCAAATCATAGGTTTCAGACAACACACACCTACGAAATACAAAGAAATATGGTTAAGAAAAGTTGGAAATAGCAAATTACACACCCCAAATCCTAAGTTTCAGACAACACACACCTAAGAAATACTAAGAAACCTTAGTTCAGAAAAGTCCGAAATAGTAATTTACATACCCAAATCATAAGTTTCAGACAACAAACACCTACGAAATACTAGGAGACCTAGCTCATAAAAGCCGGAAACAGCAAATTACACATCTCAAATCATAAGTTTCAGACAACACACACCTATGAAATACTAAGAAACCTAGCTCAGCAAAGTCAAAAATAGCAAACTACACATCCCAAATCATAAGTTTCAGACAACACAGACCTACGAAATACTAAAAAACCTAGCTCAGAAAAGTCCAAAATAGCAAACCGCCCATCCCAAATCATAGGTTTCAGACAACACACACCTAGCCTCTGCCATCAACCCATCTCCCCCAAAACATTTTCCAGCCATTTCTCGTTAAAAATTTTATTTCAACTAATTCATTTGGGTTTTTCGCTAGCAATTCGCCCCCCACTATCACACTATAACTACGCTAAGACATCCTTCTGTCATCAATCCATCTCCCCCAAAACACTTTTCAGCCATTTCTAGTTAAAATTTTATTTCAACTCATTCATTCGGGTTTTTTCGCAAGCAATTCGGCACAGAGTACAGCACTATAAGTAATCTAAGACACCCCGCTGCCATCACCCCACCACTTGTGTATTATACAGAACACATCGAAGAAGTAAAGCTATCCGTTATTAAAATTCTTTTCTTGCCATCTACATCTCTCTTAGTATCATCTTTTTAGTATAATATAACGTTAGACCCTATTTTAGATTGACAACACTGTTCAAACACCACTTGTGTATTATACAGAACACATCGGTGAGGTAGATAGGTCAACTCACAATGTCATTCTATCATCGTTAACCATTTTCATAGATTGATGTTGTCTCAAATTTATAATAAATTGCCTGAGTTAACAAGCCCTTCGGGGTTACCTTAACTGCTAATCAGTTTAACTCTTTTTTTTTCTCCACCTTCATACGATCCAATTCGCGAATGTTATCCAGCTCTGTTTTTTCCCTATTATTCAAATAAGATCATTCGTACAGTCCGATTCGCAAACGCTAAACCCCTTTTTTTCTCCACCTTCATACGATCCAATTCACAAATGCTAAACCCTTTTTTTAGAGCTATGATCGCAATGAATGGTACTTGTTATCAGAAAAAAACATCAATTGCCCAAAAAAATTAAAAACTAAAACACGCCATGCTGAATGTGCTTCAAAAACCCATCTGGTTGAAAACATGTTTGTTATCGTTAACCATTTCCAAAGATTGATATCGTTCAAAATTTATAATAAATATCTCGCTTTTTAAAATGTCCACGTGTATACAATCACAACCATACTCTCAAAGCGTGTTTGACCACTTTATAGATATGCCAGATTTTTTGCAATGTGCACGTGAGGCTACGCTGCATATTCATGCCGCAGGTGTAAGTTTTCATGTAAGTTTCATATTCCCTATTGCCTTACTACTATTGTTGTGGATTTGGAAGGGCTGACTCTTACGTCTAACCCAGGGATATTACGTTCTGGTTGCTGAGGATTATCATAGGGTTGCTGAATAATTTTTTATAATAGTTTCCTGCTACCGTACAATGGGAAATTCCTTATCAAGGAATTCTAAGTATCACAGTGAATAAATTCAATATCAACATCCTTTGTCGGATATGTGGGTTAACTAAAGACACTCCTTATATTTGAATCCGATTACTAATCAAATTACCGTATATGGAATACCCTCTGTATCACCTCTCTCTGATTGGCCCAGAAAACGGTTGTTGGCCCAGAAACCTGTCTGCTAAGGCATATACCGGTCGTGATAATAGTTGAATTCAGACTGAAATCTGGGCGGCTAAACTGTCGAGTCAGAAACCTGTCTGCTAAGGCATATACCGGTCATGATAATAGTTGAATGACCGTGGTAACTCAATGTACCGGTTAAACTTCACTGTATATTGATACCTCTAATCAAGTTACAATATATGGAGTACCCTCTGTATCCCCTCTCTCTCTAATCGGCCCCAAAAATGGGTGTTGCCTCAGAAACCCGTCTGGTAAGACATGTACCGTTTGTAGCAATAGGTGACTGACCCCTTGGTAAGCCAATGTACCGGTTAAACTGCACTGTATATTCATGCCTCAGGCGTAGGATTCCTTGTCCCTTGATATTGCGTATACTATCACTACTATTTGAGTCCTTGAAATTTTCGCATCGTTTAGGCACAAATTGAAATTTCATCTTTTTCCTTTTAATTTTTACGTTAATTCGGCAGTACGCGCGTAATTTGCATGTCGGCTCGTTTTATTTGATTATTTTTTTTCGGCTCATTTTATTCAGTATATTTTGCATGCCTACGGGAATATGCTTTTCACCCCCAACATGTTTCCATGATAAGCAGAAATATTTCTATTCCTAGCTTATTACCTTTGAGATTATATTTTGCTATGTCACACATACAATTATGAACTTTTCAAAGCCTGTAAAATTGCTGAATCATTTTACCACCAACGAAATGTTGATTTCATCAGCCTGCTTATAATGACAGATGTACTTTTCAAAATTCACTTCAAAAGCTGTCTCAACAACTCCAGACTCCAGTAATTGAACTGCAAATCTTTGATGTATCTTCTTCCTACCATATATGCCCAAACGAGAGGAAGTGGGAAAGTTCATTGCCTCTTATAATGCTCAAATGCCAAAAACACACAAAACGACGATATTCTTAAATATTTGAAAAATTATGAAACTTTCCTAACAAATATCATTTACATCCCCTCCCCGTTTTGAATAAATTTATGCAGTCTTGCCCGCGTGGAAAATAAGGACGATAATGTAGCCCATCTGCATTATCTCACAAGTATGTATGAACACATCAATCATCTCTTGGGCTTAGGCAAGTAGAATCACTAGGAAGATGGCTCAGGGATTAAGACTCCTTGCCTTTGGAGAAATTTTACAATATAGGATTTTTCTTTGTAATTTGTTTGTTTCATGTGAGTTTTTTTTTTGTATGAAGAGGCTGTGTGGGGATTGACCTTTAAATTTAGCTCCAAAAATGGCTTATGATGAACCAGATTAGACCCCGGCACCGC
Organism: Artemia sinica; assembly: GCA_027921565.1. Lineage (NCBI taxonomy): Eukaryota > Metazoa > Arthropoda > Branchiopoda > Anostraca > Artemiidae > Artemia > Artemia sinica. The sequence continues at coordinate 8,702,472 of CM051258.1, read as the reverse complement.
GCCGATGGGGGAAGACCAGCGGCGGCAAGGCCAAAAACAGCGCACCGCGCCACGCCACCGGTAAGACATCGGCGGCACGGCGCCGGTAAGATGTCGGTGGCGCGCTGCCGGCGCGATCAATGTTGGCCGCAAACATTTATGTTTTCATCAGTCTATCTTAAATCACAGCTTAAATTTACAGCAGATTCGAGCCTATTCATGAGTTCAAAAATTCACAAGTTGCTGGCTGGAAACTGGTCTTCTTCGTTATTCATCAAGAGATGTAGAAATCTGGTAGAAACGAAATGGCTGTGACGTTTCAGAACCCTTGCATAATACGAGTAGTTGAAGTATCTATTAGCTATGTATTCTTAACATAAATAATTATCAAAATTAGTTGTTTTTTTCATCGAGCATTACTGCATATAAAACTTCCAGTACCATATCACAAAATTCGTCAGTTATCTGGGTAAAATCTTTGAATATAACTTTGAGCTTAGAAGCTTAATTTTTTCATAATGCCCTTTGCCTATATCTGTTTTGTCACCTTTAAAACAGTTGAAATGGGCGACTTTGATATTGATGGTTTTTGCTTTTTTTTTGCTCTTTTGGATTCCTAAAAAGCCTTCTTGTATTAAAGATTGTTTTTTAATAATAATTTAAAAAAAAAATGCATTTTAAAGTTTTTTTGGCTTCTTTATAGAATATATGTCATGTAGGCTAAGGCTGAACTGCTGCTTTTTTATTGCTTTTAGCAACTCTTTTGGATATTATTCATTTTTTCTGTTGGGGATTCATTCCAACTTGTAAACTGATAAATACTTAATATCAGTCAAATTATAAACTGCATCTAAAAGGAGTAAATTTATCAAATTGATAAATACATGATGAACACTTCAATTTCAATGACACAAAAACACTTAATAGTTTATTCGCTATGAAGAAAAATGAAGTGCCAGCTATTTTCTTAGGTAAAAAATGAAAAGCTCATCCGTTTTAAGTGTAATTAAATGAAATAATATGCAGACTGAAGTAGCTCTAGAAAGATGTTGAAATTTTCATCCTAGTTCGTCACTTTTAATCCAAGCAAAATGTTAGGACACTTAGAATCAGTTATTGAGTTTAAGCTTTGATTTCCAAATGCTCACAAGAATTACCAAATTTAAGAAAGTCGCCACAATTAGTCACCTGTGGTCAAAATACTCAAAGACTCCTCTTTGATCCCCATCCAGGCTCAAAGCTTCTGATATGGTCATTTACGTGGAAATCTCCAAAGAGTTTCTTTTTAAAATAGCTTTCAAGCGTAGTTAGGGGTATTTAGGCTTTTTTGCTTTTCTTCAAAGCTTTGAAAAAAGTGTTATAATATTCCAAATGTTACATTTGTACATATTTTTGGTAATCATTTGTGGGGTGATCAAATTTTCTAAACCACTGAAGATAGGTAAGAACGTTGCAACATCTAGTACCCTGAGGTCATAAGACTGTCAAAGACTCCTACTTGAACCTCCCAAATTGAAAGCTTTTATTATGAACTGGCCTTTTAATGTAACTTGGGCACTGGACCAAGGGCGCCATTGTTACTCGAGTGCAACGTTAGGTGGGGATGTCGATATCGCTTTCGTCACACCAATTCGTTTTAGTGTGAATCTACCTGTTACTTATGAATGAATGTTTTCAAAGTAAACCCGTTTCATCAATAAGAAAAGAAAAAACGGATTGGACGCATATGTCCCTTTCCCTTTGGACGAAAAAACCATGCAAGTGCTGTATCAAGTATAACTCACGAAAATATTGTTAATTTTGTCAACTTTTAAACTTTTTGGCATCCCTGCTTTCAATAAGAAAAATCAAAACACTATCACTTAAATATAATAACTCCCTATGCCCCCCCTCCCTTCTGGATGCCATCCTGATAGGGTACCGTCTCTTCTTTAAATAAAATAAAATAATTAACTTATTGGCAACCCTGCTTTAAAAAAAATCGAGGTATTATCATTTAAATATGATAGCTCAATAACCCCCTCCCCCGATCTGGATACCACCTTGATAGGATGCCGTCTCTGCTTTAACTTAAAAAAATTCTACTTTTTGGGATCCCTGCTTTCAATAAATAAAATTTCGAGCTATTATCATTTAAATGTAATACCTCCCTACCCCTTCCCTTTGGATACCACATTGATAGGATACCGTCTCTGCTTTCATTAGAAAAATAATTTACTTGATAATTAACTTGGTCACTATATGGTTCAATCAAACACGCAAAACAACGTTAAACAGCTTAGTGTTCCTTGAAAAAAAAATTGAGGGTATGAGTAAAGGGGTACAAAGACGACAACAAAAATGTCGAAGTTATTCAGATATACCTCAAATTATTGGAAAACTGAGTGATAGATTCGCCATGGCATTCCATAAGATCCAAAGAATCTAATTAAAAGGGAGCACACACAAAAACCAAATAAGGCCAGTAGCCTATGAGAAATCGCAAAATACCAAAGACAATGAACAAGTCCTAATGGGGGGCCCTGGGTCTATCAATATATTTCAATGGTTTCCCAGGAAATTTGATATCATTTTCTTCTGTCTCCACTTTAAATGAAAAAAATTAATTATCTTTTTGGCATCCCTGCTTTCAATAAAAAAAAAAATGAGGTATTATCATTTAAAAATGATAGCCCCTTATCCCCCCCCCCTATAGGCAAAAATTTACAATTTATTTATGAATCATATTTTTGGGGTAACTTCCGGTTCAATCTTTAATTCCCCAAACTTGGATATAGCTTAGTCTATAGCTAAATTTTGTCTCAATCGAAGGTTTTTTTTTTGGGGGGGGGGGGTAAAAATGTTCCAGAAAGAAGATTGTATTTTCTATCAGGCGTTCAATAATTGAGTATTAAACATTAAGAAAATCTTGTCAAAAAAAAAGCAAAAAAAAATCTGCAAACTTACAATTGAGCTCTAGAAGCAATCTGTCGGCTGTCAACTTCAAAATCCAATAAAAGCTGAAGCTGTATAGTAGTGAATGCATTCTATAGTTCTATTCAACTTGAAAATAAAATTCTTGACTACGAATGATGTAAGAAATAGCGATTGGAAACTGCATTCCAAATGATTTAAACTCATTTCATAAGTACGATAATTTTTTTGTCAACAT